>PVJO010003154.1:0-128416 GCA_004026905.1 Hystrix cristata | reverse complement strand
CACTGTTGTCGTCACACACAGACACTCATTGCTTCCCACATACTACAGTGGCCTGTAAGTGGTTACCTGAGTAAATTTTCCTTCGTCCCAGTCACTGTGCTGTGTTGGCGGTAAGCTAGTCTATATGTACATTGCAGTACGTACTCATTTTTTATTGCTGCAAAACAAATGACCACAAACTTAGCACCTTGAAACAAAGGGTTTTTTTTTTAATTTAATTTTATTTTATTTTCATTTTTACCAAGAACATGTATTGGTACATTGTATACATAATGATCATAATCAGCATGGTTATTTTGTACCTGTACATGATGTATCTTGGTTTTCCCCCTCTTCTCCTCCCCGCCCTTCCATTCACCCACCCCTCTCTATTTGCAACAAGTTTATTTACACTTTTCCATTTTTTTCCTTTCATTTTACTTTTCTTTTAACCTTCTTTATCCCCCTTTTCGCTATCTAGTTCTCCTCTCTTTTGACTACTATCTCTTTTTTTTAGACATAATATCTACTATACCCCTTTGTCCTTATTTACACTTATCTGTTCTCATACCAGAGAAACAATTCGATGTGTACTGATAAGTGTCTGATTTATTTCACTTAATAGTATGTTCTCAAGGAACATCCATTTACATACAAATGACTCTAGTTTATCCTTTTTTATGGCGGTGTAGTACTCCATTGTGTAGAAAAACCACATCTTCTTTAGCCACTCATTAGTTGTTGGGCATTTAGGTTGTTTCCAAGACTTAGCTATTCAAATTGTGCTGCTATGAACATGGTTGTGCATATGTCACTGTGATATGATGATTTTAATTCTTCTGGGAAGATCCCCAGCAGAGGAATAGCTGGGTCAAATGGAACCTCTAGTTGTAGTTTTCTGAGGAATCTCTACACTGATTTCCACAATGGTTGGACTAGTCTACATTCCCACCAGCAGTGGAGGAGGGTTCCTTTTTTCCCCCCTGCAGCCCCCGCCAGTACTTGTTATTGGTTGATTTCTTGATAATAGCTATTCTTTCTGGAGTGAGATGGTATCTTAGTGTTGTTTTGATCTGCATCTCTTGAATGACCAATGATGTTGAACATTTTTTCATATATTTATTTGCTATTTTTATTTCTTCATCTGAGAAATGTTTATTCATTTCAGATGCCCATTTTTGGATAAGGTCTTTAAATTTGGGGGGTTTGATCTTTTGAGTTCTTTATGTATTCGGGATGTTAGACAACAAAGGGTTTTTTGTTTCACTGCTTCTGTAAGTCAGAACCCCGGGCCTGGTGTGAGTAGACTCTGTGCTCCAGGCTCTCACTGGACTGAAATCAAGGTATTGTTTGGTCCTATATTCTCATCTGGAGTTGGGGTTCCCTTCTGGTTTTACCAGTTGTTGGCAGAATTAATTTCTTGCAAAGCTGACCTGAGAGCCCTGTTTTCCTTCTAGTTGCTGTTCTTAGAGCCTGTAATCCTTTGGCATATGGCTGTCATAGGTAGTTCTCAACAGAGATGTGTTTGCTTTCTTCTCGGCCAGCCAGGATGTTTATGATTACTTCTATATATATACACATTTTTTTTTTAATTATAGGAAACATTAATAGGAACTTCCTGGAAAAGGCAGGCAGAAGGAAGAATCTTGTGAATCTTGTCAGTCTTTGGTTGATGGTTCAGAAGAGACTGACTGATGGAGGTGCATTTGTCCTGAGATCAGGCCTGGTTGTCAGGGCTGCCTTTTGAAAGCTGCTGCTGCAGCTTTCTTCATGGGCTTAGAATTCTTTGGCTCACCACCCACCCAGGAGTAGAGATGGTCAAGCTCCGTAGGGTGAGAATATTGCTCTTCCTTGGGCTTTCAGTCACCCTGGGCCTGCAGTGCTGCATCTCTGGGCCTATACTGAATGGGTCATCCTTCGTTGGCATTTATTGATTTTATGTTTATTTGTGAAAGGACAGAATATGAGATTACTAAATAAAATATAATTTCAAGAATTATTAATGAAAGACTATATTACATTCACTTTTAATGAGATCTTGGTGTTGCAGAGTGATTCCATATAATGAAGCCCAGGAAATCAATGAAAAGTTTAATTACAGTTGTGGCAGAGTTGTATGAGAATATTGCTTTGGTCAGTTTTACTTGTACCATTTATCAATTTTCTCTCCCTTTCTCTTTTAAATTAATTGCTTTGATGAAATAAGTAAATGTGTCCTTTATTAGCTTTTGAGCCTTTTTAGAAATGTATTGTTAAAAATTTCAAATTTCGTCTTCTCCATAATAGTAGTTGCTATCAATTCTATATGTATTACTCCTTTTAATTTGTACAGTTTAACATTAGATAGTATTTCTATTTTGTAAATTTAGTCATCGTCACATCTTTTTAAAACATTATCCATTTTCTTTTGTCAGTTTTTTGCAAACTACTTTCTATGGCTTCTCAACTCATTAGTACACCCATTAGTCAGAAATCTAGTATGTATTCAGTGCTGCTTATCATCCAGTCAAGCTGCAGGATGAATAAAAAAGAGTAAGATGCTTGTTTCTCTGATTTCTTATTTCATGTAACTGTGTACTTTTTCAGCTTTAAACAAAGCAAATTTTATGCTTAGAGCATTTTTATTTTTAGTAGTTCTGATTATGACACTTCCTTGTCCATTATGAGGCAATTGACTTTCAAAAATTTTACAGCACAATACAGAAGCGGATCTGGATATTTAGAGACATCTAAAGTAGTTCTTTTATTTTAGTGATTCTGTGTTTTACTAATTATATATTGAGAAAGTTGTAGTGAATTCTCTTTTAACTATGGTTGTTTACAGGAAAGCTATTTTTGGCTTAAGAGTCAAGGCCTTAAAATATAGTCAGGAGTTATATTACCTGATTTATCCTATGAGTAGAAACAGTTTACTTAGTTTGATTTTAAGAGGGCAGATCCCACAGTCTCTCTTCCTTAGATTCCCCCACTATCATCAACCTTTCATCCTCCCGGAAGAATCCCTCTGGTACAATGAGAAGTAGCCTCGTTATTAAACATTGTTCTTCTAGTCCTGACTTGCCACTGAAACACTGCAGTGTGTGAGGACTTGTCCATCCCATCTGGAGTAGCACTGATCCAACCATGAGGCTTTGCACTTTATGGTTTGATAGCTATAGCTATAAAGATGGAAAATGTTTCCCAAAACACTGTTCTTTGAATATCCTAAAGGGAGCTTTGTAGTTTGCTCAAAAAAAAAATGGTATTTTTCTTGATTGTCATTAAACGTGTGCAGATAAAACTAGATGGACTCTATATGATGTTTATCTCTATTGGCACATGGTAAAATGCCCCTCCAACTACTGGTGATTTTCTTTCTTTTTTTTTTTTTTTCCTTTGGTGCTGGGGATCGAACTCAGGCCTTATGCTTGCTAGGCAAGCATTCTAACCACTGAGCTAAATCCCCTGCCATACTGGTGATTTTCAAAGCCGGAAATCCCCATGGCATTTCTGTGGGCATAAGTCATAACAGAGTTAGCTAAAAATTTATTCCAGAATGTTTCCTTTGAAATAAGTATTGTGTCTTTGATCACTGCCCTTACTTCATGTGGTTGTTAGCTGTTGTTAGGTACCTTGTGTGCACTTGTGTTATGACTTACAGTACTATGTCTGGTCAGGCAAGCTGCCCCCTACACAGAGTGGGCTGCAGAGCAGACGGCATGTGCTTTCTGGCCTTCAAGTTCTCTGTGCCTCAGCCTTGCATTTCTCCTGGATGTGTGTGTCTGTGTGACTTCTGATCTGCCTCCTCTTTGCCTTCACTCTCTAGTTTTTTGTTTACCTTCTTGTAATCTTTATCCAAACCTACATCCTTGTTCCTGAATCTTATTCTTCCATGTGCCTAAATCTGTGTTATTTCTTTTTTTCTGGAGGTATATCTTACTCTGGGAGAGTTAAGACGTATACACATTCAAAACCACTAAGTTAAAGGAAGGACCTCTTCCCCAAGCTACATGCTATTTAGAAATACCTAGTTTAGATGGTGCTATAGTTTGGATCTTAAATTTCTCCACTAAGCTGGTGTGTGAATGTGGTGTTCTCCAGAGGGGTACTACTGGGCAGTAGTGGAACTTTGAAGAGATGGGTTCTAGTGGGAGATCTGTGGGTCATTGAGAGTGTGTCCTTGAAGGGAATTATGGAACCCTGGTCCTTTCCATTTCTTTCTCTCTTTTGTGTCTCATCCATGAGATGAGTAGTTTTAATCTGCTACACACTTCGGCCATAATTTTCCACATTGCCACAGGCCCAAAAGCAATGGGATTAAAACCTTTAAAACTATCAGCAAAACATAACCCTTTTCTAAGTTGATTATCTCAGGTATGATTGTCACAAGTAGAGTGGCAGTGCGATAACACAGAGAGTAATCTCAGTGCATACAGAAGAGTCACCTTGCAAACTACTATTGAGCACAGCCAAGGGGATGAGCCTTCTGGGAAGGGGTATCATATCCAGATCATAATGCCAGTTGATACCAATAGTGGCACCTCCCTGTTTTTCTGCCCATGGCACCTCATGTGATTATTGGACATCTGTGCTACCTCAGCCTCATGATTCTAATCTCCAGATATTCTTTGTGTATATCTCTTATTCTTCCCTTTCCCTCATATCTAAAGACATGACGTTGCTCACACACTTCTCTCCACTATACTTGCTGCTCGTTGATAATCTCATCTGTCCCCTCAGGTCCAGCGATGGCCTTAGGCAAGTGACTGCAGAGTTTTGTGGCTGACTTTCTCTGTTTCTACGTTGATATATTGAGGTTTCTCAGAAGCAGCAGCTTTTGAAGACCAGTTGGATTCATTCTCATTTCCTTGATTTCTTTATTTCTACTAATGTTTTTAATTCCTCTGCATGTCATCTCAGTCTAGTACTTTCCTTTTAACTCTTTTTCACTGTTGTAGTTTTGTCTTCTTATCTCTCACAGTTATAAGACTTCTCTCTAATCAAAATAGCCTTTTAACTCTGTAGTTCCCTCTCTGCTTCCCTTATTCATAGTGGATTAACAGTACAGCCTCACGGATTGCTTCTCTTACAAGACTGTCTGCCCCTGTAAGCTGTGGTGCTTGTTCCCTCGGGGTGAACTTTCACTCAGGTCATTTTCTTGCACTGGACTGTCAGAGACTGTCTGCTGACCACGAAACAAAGTACAGATTCCTCAGCTGGATATTCTAAATCTGGTGACCACTACTCTTCCTCCCCTTCCTCCAACAAATACCACTCTGCAAATGTATCAGTGAACTACAAGACAGTGCTCCTGCCTTCAAGCATTTTATATTCCTCTCAGGAGCCAGAATTCGATTAGTGTGTCGAAGAAAATAAAAAGATGATATGAGTAAGACAGCATTGGGCAACTATTTAGATGACATGATCAGGAAGGTTCTCTCTAATTAATAATCTTAGATGAAATCCAAAGAATAAGAGGTAGAGGCTAGAAAGAACATTGCATACTCAAAGAACAGAAGGCCTTTGCGATTGGGGAACAGATCCTGAACTAAGGGGGGATGTGAGGTGCACTTAGCGGCAGGGTAAAGAGTTTTTATTTTATTTCAGGTGTGGTATTGAGATTTTCTAAGCAGTGACCTGTTTATATCTTTTAAACGCCTCTGTAGAGAGAAGCAGGGTAGAACCAGGGAGACCAGTTAGAGAGGAGGCTCTCGTAGTAAGGACTTGGACTGGGTCAGGATTTCTCAGTCTCAGCATTGTTGATGGTTAGGGCAAAAAATTCTGTCTGTAGGCTGTCCTATACACTGCAGAATGCTGAGAAACGTACCCACTTTTCCCCATTAGAAGACAGTGGCACCACCCTCTCCACTTGTGACCATCAAAAATGTCTCCACACATTGCCACATATGCCCTGGGAGACAAAATCAACCCTGCTTGAAAGCCTCAGACTAGATGGTGGCAGTAGTGATGGGTTTGAAACACATTGCAGAGGGGGGATAGATAATATTTTTTGATGAATGGAATATTGAAGATGAGCAAGGAGAAAATCAGAAATGCTTCCTAGCTTTTTGCTTTGTGAGTCTTTCTCACACATACTTTATCAATAGTGGCACTCTTGACATTCTTCCTCCTTGCCCTGTGCCTGTTCTTAGAATTATCCATCTATCTGTTATGCTGCTTACTCTGCCATTCCTTTCCTTTCTGTCTATAGCCGTCTAAAGGTCCAGCCTCAGTGTCATCTTGAGCTTTCTCGGATTAGCTCACCAGTGCTGAACATTTTCCCAAGAATTCCTACTGCCCATATCAGTACCTCTCTTAGGCAGTTTCTGGCCATGTCAGTTTCTATACACACCAGAAAAGAGATGACAGAGTCTACCAAAAAGGAGTAGCCTTGGCGGATGTTTGAATTACATGGTTTTGCTTCTGCATTTTGATCTTCCTTTGATTCCTGTCAGTCACTGTACAATTAATATCTCCCTCATTGACCCTATGACCATCATCTGGTGATGTTCTCTATTACTCTTGTCTGAAGTTCATCACAAAATTAGAACCCTTATTATTCGTAACATGTTATATTTATTAATGTAAGTTTATCATCTCCCTGCGAATCTTCCCAAGAGCAGAGATGAGAGTGAGACTGTGTACATCTTTATCCCTTACAGTATCTACTGCCTAGACTTAGATGAAATCTATTATGAATTAGATGCGATCATGAATTTGGTATCCAGTAAATGCTGAATAAGTAAGTAAATGATTGAATTTGGAAGAACCATTTTATTTTCTACTCATGAGTATAGTGGAGTTAAAAGAAAAGTAACATTTTTCTGTAATACATATAACACATAAGATTTTTATCACAAAACTGGATTTTTTTAAATGAAAGATTAGCCTGTAGTTTGTGTTATGAATGTCATTGACTGGTTTATGAGGAAATTGGCTTCTTTGTCATTTTGGCTTGTACAATAAGGAATCCTGCTGGTAACACTATGTCTACTCTGTTTTTGTATTGCAGCTCTAGTTGTAAGTACCACTTCAGCTGGATTTGCACTGGCTCCAGGTCCGTTTGACTGGCCCTGTTTCCTGCTTACTTCTCTTGGAACAGGCCTTGCATCCTGTGCTGCCAACTCCATCAATCAGGTCAGTTTCTCACCTAGATTATGCCATTGGCACTTTTTCCTGGATGGTGAGATGGTTGTATTTTTAAAAACCTTCCAAGATGGAGAAGCTCCATGAACTTGTAGCACTGTGTGCCCTGTGAAGATCTGTGAGTTATGTGACTGATTCATCTGAGTTTTGAAGAGAGTGTTTTCTTCTTTTATTTCTTCTGTGTGTGTGTGTGTGTGTGTGTGTGTGTGTTACCAGAGACTGAACCCAGGGCCTTGCTATGTTAGGCAGCAGGTGCTGTACTGCTGAGCTGCAAACCCAGCCCAGAGGTAAATGGTTTTCAGATAGGTTCAGATGAAAGAGCAGTTCATAGACTATATACTTCAAGTGACCAGGATTCTAGGGTTAAGTATTTTAGAACTCTCAAACTTTCTGCTTTGTAGTATTTCTGTTTCAGGTACATTCCCTGGAACTCATGATTTTTATGTGCTATTCTTTCTTGGTTTGATTTATTTGCGTTTTAAACTAGGACGATACAAAAAAGAAGTACTTTGGAGGACATACCCAGCTTTTAAAAAAGAAATCAGTAATTGAATACTTCAGTTAATTTGGTATATAGAGCCAAATTATAAAATATAAAAAAATTAATTAGCTTTTTTGTTTGTTTTTGTTTTTTTGATTTTTTGAGACAGGGTCTCACTTTGTAGTTCAGGCTGGCCTTGAACTCTTAGTGATCCTCCTGCCTCAGCCTCCTGAGTGCTGTGATTACAGGCGTGCGCCACCATTCTCAGCTAGCATATTACTTTTAATAGACCCTTGTTTCCCCTCTGTTATTTTAGATATCCAAATGATTCGTTTTTAGTTTTTTTCCCCCTGCCTGGTCACTGTGGTATGTCCTAATGTTGTGGCTTTTTCATAAGATACATAGTGAAAATGTCTTGGCTAATACTTAAGGAAAATCATTTTCATCACCAGAACACCCAAGAGGAATTGGCACAGTTTTTAAACAGGAATTCAACTTACCAGCAGGAAAACAGCTTGGCTGAGTGAATAGAGCAGTAGCTGGTCTGCAAAGTAGGGAAATTTACTTTGACAGTGCCTGAAATCATTCTGTTTCTACATTATCAGCCATTTGGAAGAAGGCGCCGTCTATTTCAAATAGGGGTTAAAAAAAATACTTTCAGATTTTTGGTGGGACTGGGGATTAAACCCATCAGCTATTTGGAGAAGGCTCTGTCTCAGACAGGGTTTTTTTAGAAAAAAAAAAAAAGCTTTTTTTAGTTGTTTTGGTGGTACTAGGAATTGAACCTGGGGCCTTGTACATTTGTACATTTTAGGCAAGCACTCTACCACTGAACTACCCACCACGCTTCCTTTTTATTTTGAGACAGGCGCTTGCTAAGTTATTTTAAATGCCAAATAATCTTATAGTGCAATTCCAATAGTCCTACTAGTTACAGTACTTACGATAAAGTAGTTTATTTGGCGATTTTGTGTCTGTTTTTGAATTTTTAAAATTTAAATTATTACTCTTGTTTAGTTATAGATCTGGGTCAGGAGACTAAGCCAGGGCACATTCTAGTTTCCAGCCTTTTTAAAATAGATTTAGGAGCAGCATTTGTCCTTGATGTACTAATTGCTGTCTCCTATTTAAATTACGTAAGTTCAAAGAAAATATTTAAAACAGAAGTGTGGCAATTCAGGAGCATAGAAAACAACTGCAAAGATTTGAATGTTTTAGAAACCCCAAAGAAATAATAACAGTTGCCTTGAATTGGCGCCACACTTACCCATGCCCATCTACCCAAACAAGTAGCTGGAGAATTTCTCTTGAAGAAAAATTGTCAGTTACAGCAAGAAAATATCTTCCAAAAAAAAATGAGCTGATTTACATGCAGGCAGAAATTGGTAGGGACTGAACATAGGCCAAAGTTGTAGAAATTTTAAAAGGGCCATGCATTCAGTTGGCTGCTTGGGGTCTCAATGCTGAAACTGCTGAGGAAAGCCACAGAATACATGATGGGATTCTTTTTGGTGTTAAAAAATTGCAGTATCTGTGCTACTAATATTTCCTTCTCAGTTTGGTGTTGCAGCCCTGCTCTGCATCGCACTCGTACAGCTTTCCTGTTCTCTCTGTGGGGCACTTTGTCATATTCTTCCTTCACATTTCACTCATTCACTCATCCCACACAGGACTGTGAGTGCTCTGAGTGAGCTTGGCTCATAATCCACCCTCATTCCACAAATGAATTCCATCATCTTCTTGTATCAATCGTATTGTTTCCTTCCACTTGTCTTGGGTTCTGATTTCATTTGAAAGCATCATAATACTTTAAAAAAAAAATCCTACCATACTAGAATTCCAGTGTTATTATCAGAGTGCTGTCTTAGTCACTTTCTTATTGCTGAGACAAAATACCTGACGCCCCCAATTTGAAGGCTGCAAGGTTTATTTTGGTTCACAGTTTCAGTGGATTGAGCCCATGCTAGACCAGCTCCAAGGCAGAAATGGCATGTCAGAGGGACATGGCAGACAAAAAATGGCTTACTTCATGGTGGCCCAGAAGCAGAAAGTAAAGAGAGGAGCTGGGAAGAGAGATACACCCTCCTAGGTCATGCCGCCTGTGGCCCACCTCCTAACAAGAATTCAGCTACAGCCTTCCATAAGCCCTCTACATCAGAACATGTGAGGCCTTCAGAGAACATTCTAGATCTAAACCATAACAGGTACTATTAGCTTCCCATATTATATTTTTTCAATAATATATTAAAAATACTTTAATTCCAGTATCGATGGGCAGTCTCATAAATTTAAATTAATGTTAAGACCATTTTAAATGAATACTTTTAAATACTGTAAGCAGCACAAAGAGCATCTGGCAATAGTGATTTAACTAAGTCTTTTTAGTGTCTTTTTATTTTATGAATAAACAGTTTCATAACAAAATAAAAGAATAACAGCAGCTCATACACTGCGTATCATTATTTTCAAAGTAATTACTCAGAGTACAGGACATTAAATTTTTGAGTAACAGGTAAAGAAACGGTTTTTAGCCAAAAGGAAGAATTCGTTGCTTTTTTGTAAAAAGCTCTTTCTCATAATTGAGGAATGTATATATGTGGTTGGATATATGTGGTTGCTCTATGTTTAAGTCCTTCAGCTTCTTTCTAGTAGAGTTCAATGGGAGAAAACATTTCCTTCTGTTCATGTTTGTAAAAAGGTTCAAATGCCATTACATATTTGTATTTTTTATGTACTTTATTTGAGCTGTTATTAATTTAGTATGAGCTTTCTTTGTACCCAAGTTCTGTGATCTCTCTTGTGAAAGTGGAAAAAAATAAAGCTTTGAAAAGCAATTCTTACATTTGTTTTAAGGAGAGAAAATGAGATTCAGCTTCTGAATTATGAAGTAGTGACTAGTGCTAAAGATATATATAAGAAACCACTAGCATTGAAATGTAAAAATAAATTACATACATGTTTTGTAATACATATACATGTTTTATTCGAAACCATAGTGTAGTTTTAAGACAAGTATAGCTTCAAGGATGAAAGCAATCCATAAAATGTTTTTAATTTAGCAACTAAAAGATAAAATGTTATGGATGACTTTGACTGTGCAGTTCTTGAGAAAAAGTGACAAACTGAATACCAGAATAAATTCAAATGGAATGAATTAAGAATTTATCAAAGATAAAAATACAAGAAAATTATAAAAATTATTTTGAATGTTTGACATAATAGACCATGTAATCCTTAGCTGTAACTAGAATTATTTTACTTAGGTTACTTATATAGTAGTCCCCTCACCACCATCCAGATTTCACTTTCCATGCTTCAGTTTCCCATGGTCAACTACAGTCCAAAAATATTAAGTGGAAAATTCCAGAAACAAGCTTTTCGTAGGTTTTCAGTAATTTTTATTATAGTATATTGTCAGGATCATTTTATTGATTATAATATGTTCTCAGGATTAATAATAATTTTTATTGCTGTTAATCTTTTCCTGTGTCTAGTTTATAATTTTTTATTGTGGATATGTATTTATGGGAAAAAGTAGAGTATTCATAGGGTTTATGTATTACGTATTCTATGTATACTAGTTTTCAGGTATCTGCTGTGGATAAAGATGGACTGCTATACATGATATTTCTTTTCAATTTTCTGAAAAAATAAAACAAAATTTCTTAATCAGATAGTAAGAGAATAACAATACAATGTGAGTCATTATTGTCAAAGTAGTTATTCAGAGTACAAGACATAAAACAAAAAGATTCTTGCAAAAAAGAAATAGTTAATAACACAAATCTTTCTTTTCAATGAACTAAAGTGACTGGCATATACATTTGTCATTAAATACATTTCTATGGGGTAAATTCCCATGATGACATGCTATTTCATTTTGTGGTTGTGCCTCAATTTTCTCAACAAGTTCTCCACTGTTTTAACTTTGTGCTTCTGTAACTGCATACATTTCAAATCAGTTTTTTAAGGACAAATACTGGGAGTGAAATTGCTCGGAGGAAGGCTGCCAGCCAAAGCACATAGGAAGCTGTTTTAACCTTGGAGTGTAGGATCTTCACAAAATATTTAATTTCTTATATTCATACAAGAGTTGCTGTAGAGTTTACAGAGCATATTTACAGAAATTATTCCTTAAATTTCACAACCCTGTGAGGTAGGTGGCATTATTTCTATGTGCAAAACATCTCGTTTGCCATTGAATTTTTTTAAAAGCAGTAATTGAGAGATTGATTATGCAAATAATGTTTTCATTCCACATCAGTGAGATAAGCAAAAATAATCTTACCAGATTTTGCTTTACTTTTCCCTATGTCAGGCATTATTGTATGTTGGAATTATAGCAAAGAAAAAAGAAAAATCCTTGCCATTCAAATAGTTCTACTTGTTCAGATTTTATATTACAGACTTTTCTCATACACGTTTTTAAATATATAAATTCACATATAAATTTCTCACAGAAATGATTTATATAATGCTTATAGTTGTGTGTATTTTCTCACTTAAAAATATATCACGGGCACCCTTCCATATCACTGTTTCATATAGCATTATTTTAAAAGTTCTTACGAACGTATCTTTAATCAGTTTCTCCTTATTTGACATTTTAGGAATTTTGATTTTTTTTTTTTATTTTCCCATGTGAACAATGTTGAGCTAGAATTCTTGTAGCTAAATCACACATCCATAATTATTTCTTTTAAGGGATTCCTTAAAGCATTCGATTGTGTCCAAAGCTATGCCATTTTCAAAATAAAAAGTAAAATTTAAAGAAGACAATGATAAATATAGCCAAGTGTGCTTCCAACCATTTGTTTTAAATCAACTTATAATTCTACTTGACAACATGTGAGAGTGCTCATCTTCAACACCATGGATTAGGAAATGGTGGCCAAGTTCATAGGTAGTATCAGCAGTGTCCATTTAATTCAAGTTGTTTTGATTACTCAGGAAATTGAGTTTATATTTTAGTGCCTCTTAAACATATTATGTTGTCTTTTGCCAACACATTTGCCTGTTTTGCTGTTGGGATGCTTGCCTTTGCAGTGGTCTTGCTGTATGGAGATTGGATTATTAACTCTTTGTCATACAGAATGAGAACATTTTCTGTAGTTTTTGGTCTTTTAATTTTTTTCTGTAGTGCAGCTGCTTCTTCTGTTTATGCAACAGATCTTTTCATTTCTAATACAGGGTTTCCCAACCTCAGCACTCCTACCAGCTCAGACCAAATGATTCTATTGCATGAGCTGGCCTGTGCAGTGTAGAATATTTTCCAGCATCCTCAGTCTCTACCCACTGGATACCAGTAACAACCCTGCCCCCAGCTGTGACAACTGAAAATGTCTTTGTACATTGCCACATGTTCCCTGGGGACCAAAATTACCCTCAGTTAAGAACTACTGGTTTAATAACTTGTACTTTTGATTTCATTCCGAGATCTTTACCCGAGATCCTGGCTACAATTTCTGCCTTAGGCAATTCCAGGTTCACATTTCTTCTTGTAACTACCCAGTGATAGCTGGGATGCTAGTACATCCTGCTTTACCCCGGTTTTGTTGGTATAATTATTGAGAATGCCCCTTTTACTCACAAATACCCCATTTTGAGCAAGGAATTACTTGGTCTTACAATATTTATTGCCCATTTATATCTGCTATCTTTCACTGTAAATAAGATGTGGTAGTAATATTGTTGTATCAAAAGATCTCTGGTTGGGTTCTGCCTTTTCTGTTCACAAGTGTGTCCCCTGTACAATTAGAGATTTCCTGACCTCAGCCTATGTCATCTGGCTTGCCTCAGTTTAACTCTCTTTGTAGCTACATCAGTAACCCACTGTCATGGCTAATTGTGTTTTACATATACAGCCTTAAAAATATTTTATATCCATTACTATTCTGCTATTAGTATGTTCTAGACTTTTGATGACTTTTTTGGTGCAGATTGTCTTCTGATTACTATTGTTGTCACTGATTCCAGCTGATTCTATAGGTGGACAGCAGAAATGATTAGAACTGTCTTGCTTATATTAATCAAAGTCTGGCTCTCATAACTTCATCCTATTGATCATAGTTCTGCTCTGTGGAAGAACAGTATTCTTTCTTTGTACATGTGACAGTACTGCTAATGCATCATTCTCTAACTGTGGTTAATAAGCACTTGTGGTATTGCAGTGTAATTATTCATTCATATCTTTTCACTAAAGAACTCTTAGCTCTCTTGAAACTGATGATTATGACTTAGGTATCTTGAACATCCAAACCCTCTGCCCACAGCATAGGAGTGGGAGAAAGGAAAGGAGAAAGTATCAAGAAATGTTACTGATAACAATAATTGTAGCCAACCCTTGTTTAGCACTTGCAACATGCCAGATAATGTTCTGAGTGTTTTCTATACATTAGATCATTTGTTTGAGTCTACGTTCAAGGGATTTTTTTTTAAATGGCCCTTTGGAAAGATCAAATAATGATGAATTAATTCATAGCTTAGACCTAGCTCTCAGAAGAGCCATTGATGTTCTTACAAACTTTATTTTAGAGAAAATTAGAAGAAGGGCCTAAAACGTAAGTAGTTTCAGATCAGAGTGGTAGACTATAATTAGAAAGGTAAATCTGATAAGGATATGTTATCTTTGGGATCTAGTGTATCTATGGATGTTGAAGGATTTTTATGAAAGGACATAAAAGAGATCAAGAGGTATGAATAAAACAGAGTCAAGAAGAGACATGTTTTTTGTTTGATACTGACAAAACTGGGAGGCTTTCATGGCTGAAATAAAGTGAAAAAGAAGGGTTTTGGATAAAGGGCTCCGAATTATAGGGTGGTTAGGGCAAAAGAAAATTCACAGCCTTTTAAATTCTGAAAGAAGAAACCGGTAAAGATTTTTCTGTTTTCCCAGTGAATATGAGATTAATATCTAATGCCTCTTTCTTCGTTTTCCTTTTCTCTGATGTTTCTTTTGTTTTGACTGTTCACTCTGCCTAGAGCAATAGGAATTGACTTTCATCTTCCATGTTGAACAAAAGTAGTTATTAAATTTAGTGTTGGATTCTAGGAGAATAAGACTTATTTTAGCGAATACCAGTATGTGATTTATTGAACATCATATGTGTAAGAAAAAACAATGTGAGAAATATATATTTTCTTTTGAGTGTTGTGATTTGTTTGACTTTGATGTTTTAAAAACTGGTGGGCAACTTGGCATTCATTCAGTGGCCTCTGAAGTTCTTAACTCACGACTTATTCAGATGATTCAAATTAGCTACTGCAGTAGATCAGGTTTGCATAGAGAACCTTTGAATACTATTTGGGAAAGAGTCTCCAGCTAAATATGGTTTTTATATATAAGGAAAATGATGAGCATTACTGAACAATGTCAAAAAGAAAATGTATTTTAGATTCAGTCTTTTTTCCTGAATTTGTATAACCCCAAATAGTTCCCAAATTGCATTTGATTCTCCTCTCCAGAACAATCTGTCTAAGTGGAGTGACTTTGGCATTGGTATTCATAACCGAAATAACTCCAGGTGAAGTTTGCTGACAAATGCAGAGATGATGATAATTTGAACATAATGTTTGTAGATTTTTAAAAATAATTTACAAGCCATATTAACTAGCTGTCTTACTGTTTCTTATAATTACTCTGCGAGGTGGCAGAGTCAGAGAAGAATAAGATTAATCACACGTCTGAAAATGATCAAACTGGGACTAGAACTTGTGGACGTAGTTCACTGCTTTGTCTTTTTAACCGACATTTCCTATTTCAGTCTCCACCTTGGTATCAGGATTTTACCATTAACGAGTCTCCCTGCTTCCAGGTGAAATGCTGGTGTCCTGGTTACTGTGTGCTAGACGTGAAGTTGCCATAACAGCTGTGGTCATGTGTCTAGTTCCAATAAGATTGGAAAGACGTAAAGTCCATAGTGTCCTGGTGAAACTAGATGCTCTTTAATATTAGCTGTTATTGTTCTTAATGATACAAAGTTTGCTTTTTTTTTTGGCCTGTGGCTTCACACTTCGAGACTCTGATTATCCTCCAGTTATCCCCAGTTAGAATCTTAATAGAGAACGGAAAGAGGATATGTTTATGTTCTTCAGTGTACAACGAGATTTGGATTTGGTATACCTTATTTGATATACTTGGAACCAGAAGTGTTTTGAATTTCAGATATTTTTCAGATTTTAGGATATTCACATATGCATAATAACTTGTCTTGGGAATGGGACCCAAATCAGACATGAAGTTTATGTTTTATTTGTATCTTACATAGATTTGAAGGTAATTTTATACAGTTTTTAGTGCCTGAGCATTTTGAGTGACCTGTCACATCAAGTCAGGTGTAGGATTTTAACACTTGTGGTGTCATGTTGGCAGTCAGAAAATTTTGAAAAGTTTTGGAAGTCTGGAGCATTTTTGAATTTGGATTTTCAAATTAGGGATGTTCAACGTGGACTTACAGACTATAATATGCGTTTATGAATATATGTATATATTTATTTCAAGTATGTTAATTCTAAATATTCGAGGATGTGATGATTTAGAACCAGCAGCCATTACTGATTTTCTGCTGTTTGGTAAGCATCGTGGAATTACATGTGTAGTTCTGCTAAATCAAGAAATATTGAGGGAAAAGACTGATAAATCAAAAAAGCCGACATTTAATTGAGACATAATAAAAATGATACCATTTTGGATTTTGGAAGTTAGAGTTCTTGGCTTGTGTCTCTGGGGTGGTATATTATGACTATATCTGATATGGGTATCTTAGAGACTTGCTCCCTTTCGAGATATCCCTCTGCCACTCCCACCTAGCAGAGGTCAAGCTGAGGTTTTTCTGAAATTATCTTTCTGTTCTTTTTCTTCTTTTTCCTAACCTCCAGTTGTGTTTTGCTTCTCCTGGTAGTTTGTTCTGAATCCCATTAGCCTGTTGGTTCTCTGCCCTGAACCACAGATCCCCCTCCTTGTTTTCTGGGTTAGGTTGACTTTGGGCTGACTGATGATGCTGATGAAAAAGCATACAGTACTATGGTGCTGATCCCTGGGAGACTGTAGCGTTTCTTTAACTTACACCTACTCTCCTTGCTTTATTGACAAACTCCTTTTTAAGGTTTAATATGTAAAATTGTTTGATGCCTTGATATGTATTTATACTGCAAAAGTGGCGTCACTAGATGATTCTGCATTCCACACTGAGCTCCAAGACACGGAAAAGAGAATGAGAACTGGGGTGTTGGAGAGTGGGGCGATGGACAGTGTGGCAGATTTGTTACACCTGTGCATCTTTAACCCAGCTTAACCTTTGGGAACCGTCCGTCGTTATTTCTAATTACTAATGGAGCTGTTTTAGGCAAGCTATTAGACCTTTAAAATTTGTGTGTTAGTGATTAAGTAAATCCTGAAATTCACATTTTCATGACCACCCAGTCCTGTCTTACCAATTTTCTAAGAAGTTTTGGAAAACGTTATTTGACAAGAAGGGGAAATTACTCACCTGTGTGATTAATCTTAAGGGAATTTTCACTCTGGCATTTCCTTTAGATCCTATGCCAGATTTCTCCCGGAAGCAATGATCACAGGGGGAGCAAAGAAATTTTAAAGGATTTGAGCGATAGAATGTAGAGATAGGATAGAACAAAAGAGAAATTTGGGTAGTTAATAAGATTTATGTATACTTGTAACCTAGAGTATCCTTATACCTTAAAATATACTGAGTAAGCTTAAATTACTAATACAATATGCAGCTTTCACTTTTATTCTGGTTAGTTTCCTTAGTATTAGAAGATATGTGTCTGCTAGCTTATAAGAAAGAAAATTACCACTGAAATGAAAGTCTAGTGTGATATTCTACACTTTTATTGTTATATCTGAATAAAATTATGGTTGTTCTGATAGTGCTTTTAGCAAAAATATGGTTGTGATCTAGAAAATGCCATTGTGTTTATTGTTACCATTTTGATGAAGTAATTGTGAAGGATTAAATAGGACTGTGTAGAATTTTCTTAAACAGCTAGCTGAAGATAATGTGGATAGAGAGCCTTCCCCTAATGTTACTAATATCATCTACTAATTTAAATGATGGGAATTGATTACAAATTCTCAGTTATAAAAATGTTCAGGGATTTATAAATTAGGATATCAATAAAGGACAGAATTTACAGAACCTGGGTTCCTCTCATGATTTTTACTTGCTCTTGATTGTATGACTGAATAGCTCATTTAAATAAGCATGTAGTTAACCCTGAACATAGAGTTGTGGACGGTCCCTTAATTCTAACTCTAGTGTGTTTTCCCACAAGAGGAAAAAGAGCTTGTAAGTTTTCATAGATATTCAGCCATTTCAAATACTTATGGCTTAAAGAAAATTAGATTATTATCAGAAATAACCCTTTTTTAAGTACTTGGTGAACATTCAGGCTTTAAGACTTTTTATCTTAATGCCTTGAAAGGCAAACATGCCTGAACTAGTTCTTACTTGCACAAAATTTTGTTTATTCTGCTTACTTCAAGTTAAAGTGACTGAGTTGGGAGAAGACTGCTGAAACCATCATGATGTTCACCTGCCTGTTGGAAAGTAATACTAATTTGGGTGGAACCAGAAAGCAAAATGGCCTTAAGTAATTGAAAGTGTTAATATTCTTGTGGCTCCTTTCTTCAAAGCTATTTTCTGAAAGGACCCTCGTACATTTATTGATTACCTTCATTAGCTCTTACAGAGTTGCTTCTCTGAGCTCTCCTGGCCTATACAGGGGGAAATGATCACTCCCTACACATTCCTTCATACACCTAAGGCACTGCCTATATTCTACCACAGTGGCAACACATTTCATTGTTTTTATTGTACTAATTTATATGTCTTCTTCCTCCACCAGGCTATAAGATGCTTTGTAAGCTATAAATATGGCAGTGTAGCAGAAGCATAAGACACAACATTGGAAGAGAACAGGGAGAGATTTAACCAAAGAAATGCCAGGAGCAAGTGACGAAGGCCTCATGCTTTGCTAACGTAACCACACTTACCTTGAAACTTATAAGACAAATAATGGCTTTCTTTTACTCACAGAATAGAATTGAAAATCCTGGGGCTGGGGATTTAGCTCAGTGGTTCCAGTGCTTGCCTAGCAAGCACAAGGCCCAGAGTTCGATTCCCAGCACCAAAAAAAAAAAAAAAAAAAAAAAAAAAAAAAAAAAAAAAAAAAAAGAATTGAAAATTCTGACATTGACCTGTAAACTCTACCTGGCTTGTTTCTTCTCAAGCCTCTAACCTTCCACTGGCCATGTGTGATCCAAAGATCTGTGTTTATCTCAGCTAAAGTGTCATTCATTGAACAGACATCCCCTGAGCCAATGATGGTGAACCTTTTAGAGCAGGTCATAGGTCACCACCACTACCCTAAGCTCTTGCCATATGCCAGGCACGGTGCTCTGTTTGGTGGGATACACATAACTCAATACCATCTTTCAGTTCACTGTAGACTAGTGAGAGATGGACTGTAAATACATTAACAAGAAAATATCATGCAGGGACTGATACAATGATGAAAATTAAACCAGATAAAGTAATAGTGTTAGTCCTCAGAGAAGCCCCCTCTCCCCTCTGTAACCTGATCAGTTCTTTGCTATCATGCTATCCGGCATTCCTTCATAATGCTTTTCACAGTGTGTAAATGTACCTTTGGGTGATTGGTTGTCTTCTCTATTTGATTGTGAGTTTAGTGAAGGAAGGGGCCATGTCTGTTTGTTCATGCATCAAGAGATGGCGTGCATGAATCAGGAACCACACCACCTGACTGCTGTAGCTGCTGCTTTTTAGCTCTGGCTTTGGGTAGTTTACTTAACCTCTCCGAACCTGAGTTTTCTCATCTGTAAACAGATGAGATGGTGAGGGGATAAAATGATGTATTTAGTGTTGAAGAGGATCAAGATATGCCACTTTGGTGTAAAAATTTGGAGCTGAGGGCATTTGAGTTCCTGCAATTCTTTGTGTGCCTAAAAGTAGAGCCTACCAAAGAACCCAGCTGTCACAAATCTCCACCTCTGGAGCAGTCTTCTCAGAGAGAAGTGGACAGCAGATATTAGCACAAATGATTGTATCTCCCATTGATTGTCTTTAAGGGCCTATTTATCATTCCCGAAATTCGTCTGTTCTTCAACACATGATTTTTACCTTTTCTGTCTTTTTCTCTTGAGCTGTGCATTAGCTCATAAATTTCACTACTCTTTTGGATAGTCATCTCTTTCTGTGATGCTTCCACACACATAAAATTAAAAATAAATAAATTTACATGCTTTTCCTCCAGTTAAAGTGTGTGGCATCAATTTAATTCACAGAAGCCCCAGCCACTGAACCTAAGAGTGTAAAGACTCCTATAGTTCTAAGAAAAAAGGCTGGTACTTAGTAATCTTGAAATTAATGTTATTATTATTACTGTTGATTAATAAAATTTATTGATTGTGAATAGGAGGTAGGTTGATTTACTTTCTATTTCAAATAAAATAGTTAAGATTCTAACAGCCTGAAGGACCATTATTAGGAACAGGTCTTGATGAAGAAATAATAACTTAGTTTTGGAGTTTGTGCAGATTTTGCAAGTTTGCATGTTTGCTGATTTTGGTGCATCCAGGTAGAATGAATAAGATTCTCAAAGGAGATGGAGATAACAAGAACTGCAAGAACCGCTCCCACACAGGCGCCAGTTGCCATATGTGCATGAGTGTGCATGTAGGAAGGGTAGGGCGCAGTGTAGTTGAGGAAGATACAAGAGATGCTCGGAATCCCTGGATTGTGAGTGGTGTTACAATCTTTGGTGCTTTAGAGCTGGATGTGGTGGTGCATGCCTCTGATCCCAGCACTCTGGAGACTGAGGCAGGAGGATCACTGCAAGTTCGAGGTCAGCCTGGACTACATAGTGAGTTCAAGGTCAGGCCAAGCTACCATAGGGAGACCCTGCCTCAAAAAAACTAAAAAATGGGGCCAGGGATTTAGCTCAGTGGTTAGAGTGCTTGCCTTGTAAGCACAAGGCCCTGAGTTCTATCCCCAGTACCAAAAAAAAAAAAAAAAAAAATCTTTGGTGGTTCCTATGATGAGCAAATAAAAATATCGGACAAATAGAATTAAAGTTATGTCAGAGAAGCATGAATGTGTCAACCTCCTTATCTCGAAACTTGTCAGTGATTCTTTAGCTTCAGCTGCCACAGTTCTCCCCTGACACCATTACTCTTCCAGCCCAGCCATCACATATCCTTCCATTCCCAGCCTGTGAAGAACTCTCCCACTCAAAGACATTGGCACTTGTTGTTCCCTTCATCTTCTCATAGACATCCCCATAGCACCCTTCAATTTTCTGTTCATATATCACCTCTCACACATTAGGACACATCGACATTCTGCACCCCATTACCCTCTGACATATTTTATGTTGTCGATGTTTGTCTTCTGCTTTCCCCCACTATGTGTCAGCTCCATGAGATCAGAAACTCACTTTTATGTGTTGTTCCTTCCCCACTGCCTTGAACCTTGTCTAGTTCACTGTAGGAACTCAGTAGATAAATGAATAATGAATAATGAACAATCCCCATGGCGCCTATTGAGAAACTACACAGATAATGTAAATTACTGCTGTAGTAGGTAGTGAGGCTTTCAGCCATATCAAGGGAAAGTCTAACCTATCCATGAGGAAGAAGTCTGAGGCCACTGCTACAGAGTGGAAGCCACAACTGGAAACCTTGGCCCTCGTTACTCACTGTGGTCTTCCTGTATATGGTTTCCCGGGTTGAGGAGGGAATTCTCTCCGTTCACATCTGTGGACCTCCCATTTATGCTATTTGTGTCTTGGACCTGTAATTGTGTTTATGGGAAACAGTCCTGCAGGCTGGGGATGTAGCTCAGTGGTGGATCACTTGCCTAGCATGTGTACGGCCCTGGGTTCTATCCCCAGCATCATGAAAAAGAAAAAAAAAATTAGAAAACAGTCTTGCTGGGGAGCAATTACAAGCAACCTTCAAAAGTAAGCGATGTATTTTGGTTTTTAAGTAAGTTGTTCCCTGGTCTAAATGAATTCAACTCTGTTCCCCACAGCAGCTCCATTCTCAGAGGTACATGCTGCTCTTGAGCCCTGTGGTGGCCGTGAAAGGCGGAGACTAAGGGTCCAGGCTAATAGGAGCAGCTGCAGCAGCAGCTGGCTTCAGCAAATTCAGGCCCAGTGTTGCTAGAACTTCCCTTTTTTGTTTGTTTGTTTTTTTAAAATACAAACTGGACATTTGAATTTCATGTGAAATTTCATAATTGTAAATTTGGGCCATTTTGTCCCAAACACTGTATACCAAACAAAATCTGTCAGTAGTTGAATTTGTTTTAGGATCCCACTCCCCCAATTCTAGCCTTTGAAGTAGGATTTTATTATTTTTATGTTATCATTTACCAGAAAAAAAGATCTTTCTTCTGAAAACAGAATTCTTCGTAAGAAGATAGTAGAATATACTTGTTTTCTTCTTATTTTTATGTTGAGAAAAGTAAGGCAGAAGAAAATCATCAGTTTAGAGAGAGGGAAGCCCTGGGCATCCTGGGCACTGAATCTTAGTTTATAGATTAAGCTGCTAGTCTAGGATGTGTTGGTCGTCTCCAGCCATATAATAGAAGAACTCATTATTTTTAAATTTAAAAAAATGATGGTGAAGGGGTATTATTGCTTTAGCATTCAAAAGGTAAAGTCAAGAAGGGTCAACTTAAAATTGCTTCAAGAAACACCTGGAAACTGCAAACATGTTTACAATTACTTCTCTTCTGATGGTGTTATGTTTCAGAAAGGGCCATTGTGATAGAATAATATAGAGCTCTTTGTGAGATTTAAGTCCATTTACTATCAGCACCTTCAAAGACAATAAAAATTCCAGCCTGCATTTATCTATTCCCATGTAAGGAGTACTACAATGTATATTGTATCATTCTATGTGAAATTCTTTAGCTTAATCATCTCATTTATAGGCAGTTGTCTGAGGTCAGTTTTCCATTTTACAGTTGTCAGACAGCTGTCAAGTTAAAAAACCGGATCCCAAAGTTAATTTACATTTTGTGTTACGCCATATTAGTACATTTCTTTCCTTTGGTATTTAAAAAGTTACCCACATTTCTTAATCATCCTTTCCCTCAGTTATCCCATTTTCCCATAAATATACACCTAAATATTAAATATGGTACCCTAACTATCTTTGTTGTTTTCTAATCTTAGCCTTAAAAGTTCATAGGAACTTTTTAAAAACACTTGAATTGGACCTTCAGCCAATCAATTCTGTAGTTCTTTTGTAAGAAGAGAAAAATCTAATCACTTTAAACAGGTCATCCTTTCTTCATTCTCATGGTTATTTTCATTCTTATATTTAACATCATTTCTATTACATTGAAATCTCAGTTGTAGTTGAACATAGAATTTTTAATTGCTTTCTGAACTGTCAGTATAGATTAGTGTAACAATAAAAAATTGAGCATTTATTTTTAAAAATTCATTGATCAAAGAAATATTTCTGGTTATGTCATTGATGTTTTACTATAAAGCATCTCATGTTGCCTGTGGGTGACATTAACATTGTAATCCTTTGTAAAAGAAGTTCAGCCCATAGGTATTTGATGAATACTTCAGAGTTAAGTAATTGGGTGAAGGAATGACAGCATATGCGTTTATAATTCTTATTTATTAGATAGAAAACACTGAAATGGGTATTAAATTGTGATAATTAGGAGTTACTATGTCAGTAGTACAAAACATTTCCTTATTAGTTTATTTAACATTCTGCGCTAAGGTTGTTTTAATCAATATTTATTTAGTTCTTGCTTTTCATAAACTTCTAAGTTACTAAGGTTTTGGTTTAACCTTTTCTGGTTTTTGACACGTTCTCCTCTGAGATCCTGTAATTCTTGGCATATTTCTCTGTTATACCACTTATTAAATTGCACTTTAAATATGTTATTACATATCTGAATGTTCTGGCTTCTGAGCCTCTCTTTGGCTAAAAGAGCATATTTTATTTACTTTAATACATAGTGTCTGACAGATAATACAGTCAGTGAATGACTTGAATAAATGAATGAGAATATAGTCAGCAAATGACAACATCAATTCAGTAGTTAAAAGAGTATAAACATAGTATTATTTTGTTCCTTTGTCATCCTAACTTCATTAAAGCTGTTATCTTGAAATGAAATTATATTTTATGATTTACAGAGGAAGATGATCCTATTGTTTGTGCAAACTTTCCTAGAAATCGATTTTTTTAATTTTTTCTTCAGTTTTTATGTTTTATTAGTATATGTTTGCATCACATAATGATTACGTTCCTTGTGGGGAGTTGGTACATGGTAGTCATCTTTGAAAAAATTATCATTGAGATTGTAATAAAATGAGTGGAGTTAAATATTAAGGAATCAGATATAACCAAACTAAGGTTAATGTCAATTCAAAAATTATAACAAGAAGCTAGGTTTTTCATTCAATAATAAGTGAAATTGCACATTTCTTTCATCTTCATCACTTGGAGGTTTTTAACAGTTATTCTTCATTAATTGTTATTCAAAAGTGATTTGGTGATAAACTTTTAAGTAATATTCTCTGTGTGCTTACACCAGATAGCTATTAGGGAAAAGGTATTCTAGTGACATATTTCATCATCAGAAGCTTCACTACTAGAAGAAAGAAAGTAATATAGGAGATCCAGGAACTCGGATGGCCTATATATCCCATTGCCTACTCAAAAGTTCCTCTTGGATTTCTACAAGATACTACCAGAAATGCTACATGGCTAAAACAAACTTTGATCATTGCCCCTCAAATCTGCTCAGACTTCTTATCTCAGTTACTCTAAATTGAATCTGCTAGTTGCTCAGGCCAGGAGCTTTGGAGTAATTAAAGACCCATGGTTTTCTCTTAAGTCCTGTGTTGGAATCATCAGAAAATCATGCTGATTGTGTACACACATATACATAGGCATACACACACTAGCTATGAAAGGTGTGAAAAGTGGATATTGGTTGGATTCTCCAGTCAGTTTTCGCAACTTTCATATTACCACTGCTTGTCTCTTGCCTGGATTGTTATAATAACCTCCTCAGTGGTATTGCTACTTCCCTCCTGATTTCTACAATATTCTCAGCATGACTTTCAGAATGACCTTCTAAAAACATGAGAGCATACCCTTTCTCTAGTAAAAGTTCACAGGGATGCTCCAGGCTCCACGTGAAAGAACATTCTGCTACTCATTCTCAACCCTTGTTTCTGTAATACCTGGCCGATAATTTATCTTAAATTTTGTGAAAAGGAAAGTGGCCCTATGTTTATGATACTTCAGAGGCAAATAGTTATTTATATTTTCTTATTAATTGCCATGATCTCTCATGTTCTTTTGTCCACTTTAGCTTGGTAATTTCTTTTTAAATGATACCTAAGTTTCTTTTTTTAAATACGAAAGATTAAATTATCTAATCTTTTGTTGCAGATATTGTTCTGAGCCTTGTCCTTCATTTTACTCTTTATTTATGCTTGTATTGTTTTTGGATATATAGAAGCCTTACATTTTTAAATATAAAGGCTATTATTTTGTAATGGTTTCTTCCTAGGGAAAGATCAGTAGAAAGATCAATTTAAACTGTAGATTAAAAAAAAATGAGGTGGTAGTTTAACATAATTTGACTCTAAATTGTTAGTGTATTCTCTGAGGATTATTTTTAAGTGCTACTCTTAACACTGGGTTCCAGCCTTGCATTTGGGATTTTTTGTTTCACCAATGTAATCTGTTTTCCAGAACTTCAGCCTTTTAAGCAGGGTATCTCTATTATGCTCTTTAACGTCTGAGAGGATGAGTCTTTCCTCATTGCACTCTTTTCATCAGTTTATTGTTTCAGGTGAAATTGAGTCATTTTTTCCAGTTCTTTTTTAAAACGGGATTTTAATTAGAATTACATCATATTCATAAATTTATTTGGGTAAGGTGAGCATCTTTTATTCTTTGACCTTCTTTACCAAAAGTATTTCTTAGATTCTAAGTCATTTACTAACGCTTGAGGGAGGAGGATGGCTACTATAACACGAGACAACGTTACTTATTCAAGTAATCTGAGGATGAATCTCAATTTCACAAATATTTAAGTGTAGGAGGAAAACGAATGTATAAGAATCAAAGAAATAGCCTCCTTTTTTGTTCACTCATACTTTATATGTTTTGGTGTAATGTGATTTCTAAAATTTATATCTTTGCCCTTTCTGTTCATCGCTAAGCTTTTTTTAGCCAACTCCTAGATTTTTGGTTTCTTTAAAATAGTTCCATTTCTACCATTTTTTAAATTCCTTCCTGTGCCCAGGCACATGCCTCTCACTCCATGTAAGTGTGTTGTCTTATCTTACACTAGTTACTATTTCACACTATTGAGTAAAAACCAAAGGCTTTTCAGTTTCATTTTTTTTCCCTAGAAAGCTTTTTTTCAAACAGATGTTCTATTGCTTCTCAGTACTATTTTTCATTTTTCTTATGTTGGAGGGTTTTAGCAGTTCTGCTATTATTCTTTCCCTCTGTTTATGCAGCATTGAACTAAGAGACGTATTCAGTCACAATATTTCCTCACATATATACGTGTAAGAGTTACTTAAATCTACAGTATACACACTTGATATTATAACCTATTCTCTGTTCTTATGACTCGTGCATATTTCCTACCTAAGCGATGTTTATGGTGTGTTCCTCTGCTCTGAGGTGACATTTCATGATCCTCCTTCCAATAATTTGAAAGTTTATAAGTTATATCTTTCTGAAGCAGTTCATCCCATATGTTCAACTTGCGTTCAGCTCTTACGTTTTCAGGTAGGCATTTATTACCCGTGCCAGTCACTAGGCATCAGGGAGAGAGTGGTGGGCAAAAACCTTTCATGCGCAGAGCCCTAAGTTCGATCCCCAGCACCCAAAAAGAATCAACCTTTCATGTTCCTTGCTGTCAGTGGATTAGTGGTGAGTGAAGAGGCAGAGAGTAATTAAATAATCATAAATTTTACTTAAACATTTCAAAATTACTTTAGAATGCTACAAATGATAGGTACCTGGTACCATTTGAATTTTTAAAAGGAATGGGAGTGTTGCTAGGATAGAAATCCTAAAGATGAGTGGAAATTTAGTAACCAAATAAGATAGGGAAGTGTTGTAGACAAAGTAATATGTGCACAGGGAGGGAACATGGTTTAGAAAAACTGAGCACACTGTGACTCAACAGGGACAGGAAGGGGGGTGTTGGAGGTGTCCAAACTGGAGAGGAGGGTAGAAGACAGACTCTATGGTGTTGTAACCAATGTCAGTATGTTACTTTCTTTTATTATTTTTAGAGCATCAGGATTGTTGTGCTTTACTAGGCAGGTACCTAATCAAATTCATTATTCTAGCCAGAATGGATACAGAGAAAATTGATTTAAGGCTTTTGATGCACTAGGCAAACATTGATGATGGCTTATGTTGAGGTGATGCTGGGGGGGGGCAGATTTGAGAGCTATTTAAGAGATGAAATGAATAATACCTATATATTGATTTGTAGTACAGGAAAGAGAAAGATTTGGTCAAGGATGGTTTATAGGGGTATAGCATCTAAAATTAGGTGGCTCTTGAAATCATTTCTCTACCCAAAGAGGACCTAGGATTGATGGAAGGATCATGAATTCAATTTTGGTCTTGTTGACTTTGAAGTGACTTCGGTATGCACAAGAGGAAAAGTCAGTTAGATAGAAGAACATGTGGATCTGGAAATCAGAATAGAGGAAAGCATTAAGAGTCATCTGCATAGAGATTGTAATTGTGGCTGGGACACTAAAATTTAATGACCTGGGACACGTCTGGAAGAGCTGTACTGTTAAACAGAAAGACGGCAGCACAGAAAGAAGAAAGCCAGGGTATCACAAAAGTAGATGAACATTTCAGGGAGGAGGGCGTGGTCAATAGTGTGGCACGCTGCCAAAGGTTATATGAGCTGAAGAGTGGGAGAGTCCACTAGATGTAGTAGTGGAGAGCTTCTTCGTGGTCTTTGGAAGAGCTGTCTGTTGGTTTGTTGGGCAGGGAAACCATAGGCCAGTGGTGAGGCAGAAATCTGAAAGGTGACACACAGTGTTATTTCCAGGAGTGGTATTTCCAGGAGTTACGAGGCACAGTAGCTGAGGGAAGCCAGAATGGAGGGAAGAATAGACGATGTTGTTATAGAGACAGTGCGTGCTGGTAACTTTACACAAAACACCTAGTGAAGACTATACCTTATTCTCCCAAGGTTTGTCCAGGTGTGGCCTCTCCAGCATTGGTGGCTTTATATCATTGAAGCTTAGATTCCTAGAAATACAGGGATTAGAATGAGGGGAATCTGTGTCTTGCTAACACTTTATCTTCCCATTCAGTCATTATGTTTTCCTCTGCTGTCTGTCTTCCATGCCATAATTTTCTATTTACACATTTTTATCTCTTCTTTTGCTTCTGCAACCTGCATGAATGTCATAGTCGCTCTATGTGTGACTTGCTCAACTTCCTTTAGAGATGATTTTGTTCTTTAATATTTCCAGTACCGACTTCAATTCTGCAATTTATTTTTTCATCTCTTCACCTCTCTTTCTGTACACTATCTGCCTCAGCTACTTATATTTTATCTTACCTGTGATGTCAAGCTTTATGATCTGAATAAACTCCAATTTAAAAAGTTTTTTTTTATTCTCAGTTGTTTTCAAAAATCATGGCAAGGTATAAAATAATAGATTGAAAAACTTAAGCCAGAATCAAGGTTAATGCTCAGAGATGCATATGTTAATATCCTGTCCTGATGCTATCATGGCTGCAATTTGGTTATCTGGTTAAAAGTAAACATGAAAATATCATGTTTTCTAACCGCTGCAGTGTCCTGAGAGAGGTGCTATACCAGGATATTTAAAAATATAGATTCGAGTCCTGGCTGTCACTAATTGTGTGACATGGGACAAATTATTTACATTTCTCTGTTTTTATTTCTTCATCTATAAAATGGAGAGTGTGTCTATTTGTGCCATGTGATTTCAGTGGAGGTGGGTAAATAAGACAGTCTAGCGGGAAATGTAAGATATATGTACAGACAACTACAGTTCAGGGTGGAAAATAAGTAAAGAAAGTGATACAGGTATCTCTGGATCCTGCAGTGGAAAGAGTTAGTGAATGCTGCTAGAGGAGGCAGCACATTTAACTCGAATGCGTAGGGTGTGCATGATTTAAAAATGGAAAAAGGAAGATTCTAAACAGAAGGAATAACCTGACCCCAAACAGGAAAGCTGGAAAGTATATGTACACTCATGCATGTGTGTGGTGTGGAGAGGCCTAGGACATCCGAGTGTAGGAAAGATGGAGCTCGCTATAGGCCCAGGTCAGGTTGTCGAGTGTCATGACTGCCAGACTAAGAGTTCAGATTTGATTCATAAGCAATAGGGAGCCATTGAAGTGAGGAACGCCTAGAGGCATGTTGACCATTTAGGGTATTATACCACAGCCCCAGCAACCATCAGAAACATGAACTCAGGGAAGATGGGAATTATATGGAAGAGGAAATGAATTTGAGAATGTTAACTTGCCCGACAGCTTTATTAGCGTACAGATATGTATACCTCAGGCTGGGTGGCAGATGCAACTTTGTGATCAGGGTCCTCGTTCTCCTAAAATTCATGAGGCTGCACAATCTTCCGCATACACTAGCAGTCACTGTCAGCCAATTAAATGAGTTGGTATCCACCATCTGTGATCTTACCAAATATTTGCTTGCCTACTTATAGGTTGTCATCTTTTAGTTAAATTTCTTTAAAAAATAGTTAAGATTCTGGTGGAAAAAATATGTTTTCTGTCTTTTGTAATTGCCCTATTTTTTCATGAAATTAAAACACTTTCGTATTTTTTCTCAAAGAAATGCTGAACTTATAATTCTTTGTTTTATCTTTTCTCTTTAATTAGTTAATTCCCTGATTTTGGCTATATGGAGTTTTCAAGAATGTTAAAATTTGGTTGTTACAGTAAAATAGATTTGGCTGGCTAAAGATCATGTCTTATAAATTCTTACTCTTTTTGAAGTTTGTGGTGTGATTGTTCTGGAACCATAAGCTTTTTAGTTGCTGATCATAATTGCAATAGTGATAATGTTAGCAGTAATAATGGCATCAGTTTAGGTCACCATGCACTTTATATCCATCGTCTGATTTGATAGTGGGCCATACCAATGGAAAGTGAACCTAACCTGCTGCTGTTCTGCATTTGGGTTGTGTTTCTTCCTGTAGGCACTTTTCTGATTCTGTAAGGGAGGGATTGGGTGAGAGAGTAAGAGGTCTGCCTCTTACAAGAGGAATTTTATGTCTTTGTATCTTTCAACGATTATGGAAACTGACCTCCAAGTAGAAATCTCACCATTATCAAGAGTTGTAATATCTAAATAAAATTTGCCTGTTAGAGGCTACTGCCTTTTCTCAATTTACATATGAAGCTCTTCAGTAAGGTCCATTCTCAATAACCTACCTCCATCTTCTATCTAGTATGTCACTAGTTTGATTCTGTGGGTATTTGTTCCACATCTGCTGGAACTGTATTAATACTGTAGGCCTCAGGAAAAGAGTTGCCATGCTACACCTGCCACTGCCCCTATTCCCTTCAACCCCTCTTTTTATTTCAACTTCCCATTTTGCTCTGCGTGCAGCACGCAAATCCCCCTGATGTATGCCTTGGTGACACTCTTCTTTGGCTACTTTACAAATTATAATTGTAATGGTGATAATGATAACAATAATAATGGTATCAGTTTAGGTCATCAGACACTTTACATCCATCATCTGATTTTATCTTCGTAGCAACCCTGTGAGTGAGGTATTGTTATCACCACCTGACAGATGAGAAATGGATGCTCAGAGTAGGTACACAAATTACCTAAGGTCATTTGGCCAAGTGGCAGAGCTAGAAGTCCTCCAAGTTTTATCTGACTCAGCCCCTCCCGCTAGCCTGGCTTGGACAAACACCAGCACACAGGGCACCTATGCTAGACTCTCACCTCTATTTTGCTAGCAGCTACTTTCTGGATCTAACCTATTCCTGTAACATTCTGTGTGATGATTAAAACTTGTGGTACTTCTGCCTCCTAACCCTCTGTATGAGACTCGAAAGCCAGAGCTGACTGACTTCTTGGTGGCAATGACTGTTGGGAATCTCTAAGGAAGAAAAATGCTCTTGGCAATTGGCTGGAGGAAGTCCAAGTGCTGTGATCTCTGGGACTTGGCCTTCCTATTGCCACAAAATGCATTACACAGTCTTCTCAGTCATCACAAATGCCAAGTTACCGGCCAGTCCAATGGCCAAAATTCCAGTGCTTCAGTAAACCACATCAAATTAGTGTCTTTCATTTTTGTATATCTTCCAGAAACCAACTGAATCCTCTCTGTGCTGAAGGAAGCCAAGATATAATACTGGCTTCCTTGCAAGATATAATATGTTGCTCTCATCTTTAAGGGAGTTGCCTGTCCATGGAGTATGGCTGCTTGAAAAAGGGTGTGAGGGCAGAAGCCAGGCCCAGTCAGCACCAGAAAGACAAACAGCGCCAAGGTGACTTGGCAGTTGGATGCTAAGAGAGGGCTGGGAGTGACAGTGTTAATACATTGCCTGACATTTTTAGAGCACTTTCCAGAGCTATTTCATGAATCAGGTCTTTGATACCTGATCTTCCCACAGTTCTGTGAGGTGCCTGCCATAGGAGTTATCGCAAGAGTACAGATTAGCAAATGGACCCAGAGGCACAATTGCTCACCTCAGTGCCAGGCTCAAACCCAGAATTCCAGTTTCTTCTGTCATTAAACCTACCAGCTTTTTTTTTTTTTTAAATTGGGCCATACAGTTAACTTTTGATTTTGAAGGCGATTGCTTCAGAGGTTGTTAAAGCTGTATACTCATAATTCACAGTCACTCTCGATCCCTAAATCATAAATATCTTTTTAGCAGTATTAGCTCAGTAATTTTCTTAAGACCATTTGAATAGAGTGGACTCACCTAGGCAGTGTCATTGATTCATGAGCTGTGAAAATTTAAACGTTTTAAAGAATTCATTTTTCCCAGTGTGGATAAAGTAGCCTGGAACATGATGAAAACATATGAAACTAATTTTTCTGATTAAAAATTTTATACAAATCATAAAATTAGGAAGGCAATTTATAATGAAAAGCATTAAATGGAGAATGTAAATGTTATTTTTGTGGTCTATTTGGCATTACATTTTAGTGTAAATAATGTATCTCAAAGAAACTGTGAAATTGATTAATAAATCCTCTTTCCTCCAGTGTTAGGCAGTGTAAGATGGAGTCAGCCAGAGCCTTCTGTCCCGGGCTAAGCCTTCTCAGGCTCACGGGGCCATGGAAAGGCTACCAATATGAGAACAACAGGTGCATGCAATTTATGTTCAAGAGTAGTTTAAGTATCTTTAATCAGTCCTTTTTTAAGTCAAACCATATGATGTTCAGACGTAGACATTTTTCCTTTCAGTATCAAGTACTTTCTTCTCTTCTCAGTGCTCCATATTAGCAGTACCCAGCTGGGAAATTGGGTTTCCTTTTGTTACTGAAAAGCATATAAAATGTTTATAACAGTTACAGTTGATTGCACTGTGGTTGGTGTCACATTTCTCCCTCCTGTCAAGGTGACAGTGGGTCTCTAAAGAATAAATCAGTTTAGCTAACTCTTGTTTCTGCTCGGTTCAGCTATAAATAGGTCAGCTGTTGCATCAAATATTGCAGGGTGACCACTCTGTTACGTTTGACAATTCTCTTTTAGTGATAGAATTGCTTTATCTCTCCACTTAGCACAAAATTTGTGAATTATAAATGAGTACTTTAGAAAGATTTGTACTTAAGAGTTTAATATACTTTATCACTGTTTCCTCCAAGATAGAGAAATGAAATAATTTTAGTGAAGCAGAGCCATATCCTCAGTATTCCACAATAAGTCTTGATTTTGTTTATTTTTTCTTCTTCTCATTTCCATTGACATAAATTAAGAAGTTCAAATCAGATTCCCTAGGACAGCTCCAAGCAGGTTATTTTTTCTTACTCTGTCAGGTGGTAGAATTTGGACATGCTGTTGCTGGTCCCGCTGCCCTTTGTTGGTGTGTGTCTGTCTTCACAGTTCATGTTGCATATGTAATTTGTTAATGGGTCTCCTGATAATTAAGATGGTGTATTCATTTCATATGCCTGGTTGTTAGGTGATTACCTGGGGGAATTACATAAGGAAGGAGAAGAATGACCTGCCATGTTCTTGCCTTTGGTGGTCTAGTGTGAATTATGGTGTGAAGAGCCCTCCAGATTTCAGGACCCAACTCAGCCACCTCTTCTTCCCCATATTAGGTTCTTCATCGGTCAAAATAGAAATCCTTTTTCCCCACTGTAAGAATAACTTATGAGGATTGGATGTTTTAATGCTGTGGGAATGTGGCAAATGTTAGATCTTATTTGTTTAATGTCGAGTCATGAGTTATAAATTCTCCTTATAGCAAATATTGTGCAATGTTAAAAGTGTTCCTTGTATGAATGATTTCTATCTCATTCTTTTTCCTGTTACTTTTCAAGTTTTCATTTTGGTTTGAAATCCAATAGAAAATGGCTAGTAAAAGCAGGTGACAAATTGATTTATGAGATGTTGGTTGGATTTCCCCCCAAGAAATGTGAACAATGAAATGTAAACTTCATCTTTAAATATATTTACAGAGATCGTCACTGATGAATGCACACTGGTGAAGTAACTGTAGGAATGGTTTTTATCCTCCCCCCTCCAGTTGAAGCGTTTCGTGGAGACTGTAGTTTTTAACATTCACTAGAAACAGAAGGCCTCATTTCTGCAGCTGATAGGAAATGACCGCGTGCCTGTCTTGCACGGCATTGTCGGCTTATTAATAAAAATGCGGCACAGCCCTGCAACTGTCTAGAATGGAATTTTAGGTGTTGTTTGTTATGTTTGCAACATTAAATCATTCTTTGCTAAGTTCACCTTGTACGAACTAGGTTCATTTGCAATTGAAAGGGAAAAATCGGCAATTGAAAAATAAATTTTTTGCTTTAGTACTAAAAACCACATTGTAAAATTTAAAACATATTCAGAGGCCCATATTTTAGAGCCAGATGATGAATTGCAGCTCTTGGGGAGGCAAATAAATTTGAGTAAGGATTACAAAGGGAAATGCCTACAAGTTTAAAGAGCTAAACCAAGACTTTCACAAGTATCAGTAGTTGAGGCCTGTGTGTATTCATCTTTATTGTGTTTTCTCTGAGAAGACCTCACAGCTAATGTTCTGGGTAGTAGAAGCCATCCAGTTCACTTTCGGTTTTTAAAATACATGTCAGTACTTAAGTAGGGTAGACAGCAGCGCTAATCATATTAAGCACAGTGTCTGAACTTCTAGTGAATGCATAATTAATGTATTGTTTTAGAGGACCCAATATATTAGTCAAGGGCAAGAGCTTCATGCATAGCTTGTTCCATGGGTGAGGAGGAGAGCTATTCGGCAGTGCCGTTTGCGCCACCACGGCAAACTCTGCTCACTAAATCTATTTTGTTACACCTCTAATACGAGCCAAAGCCATCAAACAACCTCCATTAGAGTGTTTGCCATGGAGAACTCTCTCTGGGATAGTAAATGCTAATTCGGTGTCAATTAGAAAAATGCTTCTAACAAAACACGGCGATTAATAAGGGGTACTTGTGTTGATTCATTGCTGGGATTTTTTTTCTAATTCCTTATAAGGATACATCTTTCATTACTTTCTATTTATTATTTTAAATATGTTTAGCTTGAAGGCACTTTACCATTTCATCTTTATTTTAAAATGGACCCAAATGTTTACTTCTCTATCAATATCCATTTAAGCTTAAGCCATTTGGGTCTCACTAATTTAAATTCCTTTAGTGGAACCATTGAATAAAGGTTCAATATAAACTCTTGAATTAACTGCATTCAAACATACTCCTAAAAGTTTCTCATTTCTATAATCCTCTTTTTAGTTTTGAAGATGTACAACGTATATTTTAAAAATAAATAGTTTTAATAAACATCCTTTTACCACAGCTAATTAATAACTGAAAACTAAAACTTTTGTTTGTAACTCCCAAGACAGTGTGGAGTAGCTGTGTTCAGATTTTAGTATGGAATTCTATATTTTCATGTGTACATATTTTTAAACTGCCTAACTGGAGCGTGTGTGTGTGTTTCAAGGTGACAGTGGTCAAGGTTCTGTTGTTCATACTATTTTTATGGAAATAATCTTTTGTTTAGCTCATTGAAAGAAGGGTGGGAGGGTGGGGAGATGTCCAGTGAATGGGGGCAAGCAAGGCAGTATAATGTGAGAGGGAGAACTTGGTAATGTTCCTTTAGTAACTTAGTGTTTTATTTGATTCTCTTAAGCCCCCAAAGTATTCATATCTGTATTTTTTTCTGACTTTGTGTAATATGTCATTAGTGTTTAAAAATTATGGAAAATATTTACTTTAAATATTAGTGTGAATTATTGAAATATGCTAAATCATATTGATTGGGTCTCTGACATGATTTTAGCTTTAGTGAAGAATTTTTAATAACTCTAGTTCATGTTTCCATGAATAATAGAATCATAAATTTGGAGCAAAGGACTAAATATCCAAGGCTTCATATTTAATCTTTGAACTAAACTCTTGAAAGAAAATAACTTGACCAAAACTGTGCTGTAAGATATAATTTTTGAATTAGCTTTGGGTCTTTTAAAGAGAGTTAACTTTAAAATAAGTTATAGAACAACTTAACAGATTTAAACTCTTAGCTCTCTTTACTAAACCAGTATCTCTGCTATAGGTGTGTGTTTTCTTAAATTTAATGATTTGAATAGATTATTTTTTGAAGACCACTTTTCCTGTATCTTTTTTCCTGATGATGTCACTAAGTAAAGTTATAGCACTGGGACAGTCTGATGGGGTTGGCAGCAGCTCCACATCAGCATATTTCATCTATTTATTATTCTTATCTCAGTTTTCTCATGTATTTATATACCGAGGGCAGGGAAAGAGGTAAGGAATATTCTTATAGAAAGTCTTCTTACTGTTTATAAATAAAAATAAGCCGTGGTGTATTTTTTCTGTACTTACAAGAATTTGTAAGATCACTTAGAAAAATTCAAGGACAATTAGTGCTTTCTTCTTATATTCATTGTAGATCAAACCTAAGCTTACACTAGTGATATTACACTAGTGATTTCTGTTAAATAAAAATTACATATATGTGTGCAAATTGATGTATTTAGAATTCATTCATTTACCTGTGTTTAAAATATTAATATTGTTCTTTTGGGATTTAAAAATAAAGTGATATTCTTTGCACAGTTAGCTGTCTTCCTATTAATAACATGCTACTAAGAAGTTATCATTTTGCCCTCAAGTACCAAAATAGTCTCATAACATGACCACATCAAAGGTAGCACTACCTCTAGAAGCGTTTTTTAATTTTTTTCAAAAGTTACATTTTTAATAGTACTGTAATTTGAATCTCTGTGTGTGTGTGTGTGTGTGTGTGTGTGTGCGTGTCTGTGTCTGTATGGTTTTTAAATTACAGCATAGGACCTTAAAGTCCTAGCCAATACCTCAAATTTGTTGCAGATGCTGTATATAAATCTGATTTATCTTTTTTCTTCTACAGTATAGACATTTTATGTTTAATTTTACTCCTTTTGGTACCTATAATAGTTTAATAAACAGATTTCTTTGAACTGTATTCTTAATGAAAGATGAAAAACTACCTTGGGCTCACTGATTTTTAAAACATAAAAGAATTATAGAATTATGTGGTATCTACATTTTAATGATGTAGTGTTGAACAATTGCATTTTCAACTGTAATCTGTGATTTGTTTCGGTTTTATCTTACATGTTAAATGTTAAAAAAGTTAAAAATTTTATGTTTAAATGTTAAATTTAAATGTTAAAATGTTAAAAATTAAATGTTTAAAATTAAAACATTAGCTTTGGCATTAAAAACAATGCTTATTTGGCAAAAAGACTTCTCTTGTAGTCACTAACAAATATACCAAATATCAAATATGTATTTCACTATATTAAGACTTTGTTAATATTACCTGTGTTTTTCTTACTTCATTTTATATTTTTGGCAAAACTTATCTATTCTTAAATATTCATTTGGTTATAACAAATCATTATTATTTAGTAGGTTAGGATGCATTATCTGGATGAATTATCCAGAATTCTCTTAATAGTGTGTGGATATAGTAAAGATTCTGTGATCTTTTTGCATGTGTGAGTCCTCGTAAAAATGCTTTCACCTCAAATATTTAGATAATTAAATAAAAAGGGTATTGGAGAAGTGGGCTGGGTGCTTTAAGTATATTAGGGGTGGATTTATGATTGTACAGCTGGACTGAGTTATAGCCGAACCACAGAACCTACACAAAAGCGTCTAACTTGGAGAAGAGGATATCTCCATGTGCATTTCTAAAATCTGTATTTCTACACTTATTTTTTTGACAGTTGTTTTGTATTGCATTAATAAAAATATCTTCATCTTTAGATTTCAAGTGCTGCTAAATGTGTTGTATTTAAATTTTAGTTTACAAAAATCAAATAATTCTTTTTATTTCAAAATATGTAAGTGTATAGCTATATTAGTATATAAATAATGTAACTTTTCCCCGGCTGACCCTTGCAACTAAAACTATGTATTCAAATTCGCAGTTTTTGCCTCAGTTCCATTGTTTGATTTCCAGTTATACACTGTCCGAATATACTTAAAAATTCCTATAGTATTGAATATACTTAAAAATTCCTATAGTATTTATATGTTTTATAATCTTCACTATGTTCTTAGTGCTTATATAGTAGAGCTATTAATTTATTTTTTTTATTTAGGTTTACATGGGTAAGTCAACTTGTTTTAGTTACTTCTCTCATTGCTGAGACAAAATACCCAACACCCAGAGTTAAGGGAGGAAAGGTTTCTTTAGCTCACAGTTTGTAGAGGTTTCAGTTCATAGTCGGCTGGCTCCAAGGCAGGGTGGCATGGCAGACAGGCAGAAGGCAACAAGGTGAACAAGGAGTAGACAAACCTCTTTCTGCCCCTTATATTTTATCTAGGCTGCTAGGATTAGGGTGGTGCCAAAGCAATCAGTGAATTGATTCAGTGATCACACGCCCTTAATCCCAGTGCCACACACTCTAGATTTCAGCTACCTCTGAAAAAGTCCCATGTGTGATCGCATGAGGCTTCAGGGAGACATCTAGGCACAAAACAATGCAGCTCTTTCAGCCTTCTCTATTTTTATTTGCTTTTACTATGTTTAAGAGACCTTGAGAAAACTTGCAGTCCTTTCCAGCATTGCACTGTAAGTACTGTAAGCCATGTGTTCCTTTAGCTAAAGATATGAAGATGCAAGCTGTTCACGGAAACAATGGGATGTTTCCCCATTACCTGGAAAAGCATCCCAGTAGAAAAGCCTGTGTCTTAGTGGTTGTACTAGTCTACTTTCCCACCAACAATATAGAAGAGTTCCTTTTTCCCCATAGCCTCACCACATTTGTTATTATCTGATTTCTTGGTGCTGCTGTTCTTTCTGAGGTAAGATGGAATCTCAGTGTTGTTTAAATTTGTATTTCACTAACGGCCAGCAGTGTTGAACATTTCTTCATGTGTTTATTGGCTTTTTGTACTTCTGTGAAGTGTCTATTCATTTTACTTTCCCATTTTTTGATTGGGTCTTTTATTTGGGGAGCTTTAATTTTTTTTTAGTTTTTTTTAATATATTCTAGATATTAGTCCCCTATCTGAGGAATAGCTGGCAGGAATTTTTTTCCATTCTGTAGGTTGTCTTTTCACTGTTGATTGTTTCTTTTGCTGTGTAGAAGCTTTTTAATCAATGGAGTACTACTCTGCCATAAAGACAGATAAATTTGATCAGTTGTAGGAAAATGGATGCACCTTGAGACCATAATATTAAGTGAAATAAATCAGACACACAAGCTTAAATATCACATGATTTCTCTTATATGAGAAGCCCAAAATCTTATAATAAAATTCAAAATAAAAGATAAGAGAGTAGGAAGTAGGGAGATCTTTTTCAAGTGAGAAGGGGCTGAAGAGACGGATCGAGCAGCAGCAAGGAGAGGAAAAGGGGATGAGGGAGGATTTAAGATCTGTTTATGTACATGCAGCAATTTATGGAAGGATTATAATCATTATGTACTGCAAACATGTACTAATAAGAAAGAAAAGAAAGAACAAACTGTCAAAGCAGAGCTATAATAGGAAAGAATGGGAGGATTCTCTGGGTGAAAAAAGGACATACATGGTTGATGGTTTTATTTTAATTTATTGAGGAGTCAGATTGCAAGCCTGTTCCTTGTTTTTCAGCCTATCAACCTATCTCGGAAACACTACAGTCACATATAAGAAACCCACATAAATTAACTCGTGATGCTCCTTAATCCCAGATGTGTGTGAGCCCTATGCATCTTCTTTCCTCTCGCCCTCCTGGGAGGGTGTAATGAAGGTGCTGAAGCTAGTCAGTGCCGGCTGTGGTTTCAACAAAAATCAAGGAAGTAAAATCCTCTAGATATAAATGGAGGGTTTTTAGCCCCTAATTAAGTCACATTAGAGAAGTAAGTATCCTATGGATAATTTCATTCTGTCTTCCTCAGAATAATTCCTCCCTTCCTAAGAAAACATTGCTCTCATATTTGTAAAATAGTTTTGCAATTAAAGGGACTAGATACATATATTGTTGTTTGGGAATAATTTTGCCCCTTTAAATTAAACTCTGAATAGTCTCCGTTGATGACTGCATAATTTGAAGCCCACCACTGCTCCAAGTAGTACAGCTTCACAGACAATGAAAAATTCCCAAGAACATCTTGTACTGGTTAAGATCCCAGGTTTGGGAATGGAGCAGGCAGGCCTCGAACCAATGTCTAGGTCTATTTACCAGGGTAATGTTATATAATTATTTAATCTCATGTAGTCTCAGCTTTTTCACATATAAACTGGACCCTAGACTATCTCTGCTGGAGGATTTTTTCCCCCAAAGAATGAAATTAGATATTATTATTATTATTAATTATTATTTTTTTTTGTTTTTTTTTTGGTGCTGGGAATCAAACTCAGGGCATTGTGCCCTTGTGGTTGCAAGGCAGATCTTGTAATTTTTAAACCTGATCTCCTTTGTCATCTTTCTCATCATCTTTATTTTCTTGGCTCTTTGTCATTATCATTGTCTTTGCTCTCTCCATGCACCTTCATGATCACATTTCGTGTTGTCATCTTCATCTTTATTGTTTTCTCTCCCACCTTTTCTGTTTTTCTTTCCTCCTCATTAGGTCCTCCATCTTCCCCTTCTCCTTTGTTCTTCCCAAACAAACAGCCCCATCATCTTAACCTTCTAGGAATCTTTCGGTACCTTATGACTTGAAAACCCTTGAGTTATTTTGTATATGAAAAACCTTACTCAGTGATGGTTTGTGGTCATTCCCTCACTGAATACTGACTCTCCAGGATCAGGGACGTATAGTTGCTGTGGCATCCCTAGCAATACCTAACAAATGCTTGATAAGATTCTATCTGTAAAAATAGATTGACTGCAACTAAAAAACTGTTGAATGATGATTGCAGAATGGTAATGGATAAGAAAAGCAGTCCTTTATTGAGCACTTAGAATATGTCAGTTTGTCTGTGTAACTCTTTCATCCTTGTAACAAATTTAGGAGGCAGATAATTTATCCTTGTGTAGAGCTGATGAAGCAAATACAGATAAAACACAAAAAAACCTACATTAGGCTTTGTTTCCAAGTCTCTGCTCCCAGTCTGCATACTTAGATACATCAGAGCTTCTGCCTTTTTGATCTTTCTTCTCTCTTGGGAAGCTAGGGAGATATCAGCCCCACCCCATGCCCCCTGTCTACTAAGAAGTAGAAATCAAGGGATAGAAAAGGTCAGGGTCCAGTTCTCAGTTTCCTGTACTTTCTGAGGAAGATAAGTCCCCTGTGAAGCAGTTTGTTCTAGCCCTGGCTTTGCATGGTGAAATTGTTTTAGGTAACTGAATGTGACTAGATGATCACATTGTGCCATAAAATATACTGGATGGAGCAAAAATAAATGAGGTAAAAAAAAAAATCAGACAAAGCATGTGATTTCACATTTTGTGGTAGCACTGAGAAAGTAGTATTAGAAAATGTTATAAAATGAGTATTTCTCCTTAAAATAAATTATTATACTATATCTCATTACCATGTTAACATAGGAGCATTATTGCTAGGTCACTACAATATAAAGAATGTTGATATGTGTTTTGTAATACTGACATACATTATCATAGAAAGTAATTAGGTAGGAGATTTGGAAACCTGAATCAGTAGCTTTTTGACTAAGCCTTTTTCATTCAGAGAATCTTCTGACTAAAAATATTGGAGAATTAAATTATAAAGTGATGAAAAATAGTTGGTTTATGAAAGATTTCTTTCTAACTTGAAGTTTCCTTAAAACAATATGTACATTTATATCTAAGTTAAGAAATATTTACGTTTGCTTTTATTTAGGTTTTATTTCCATAATATTCTTATATCCTGTGATAAAATTTAATCATGAACCAAATGCCACATCATTCTTCATCCAAACATCATGAAATCATTGCCGATGAGGTGAAGAGATAAAGTAATGGGATTAGAAATGGGTGGTTTAAGTTTACACCATTTTATTATATCAGGAATTTTTGATATTTGAGATGTAGCTTTCCACAGCTGTGCAGTCACTTGTGCCTAGGATACGTATATAAAACCAGGCTCTGTGATTTTGTTATTTTAAATTCTGAAAGAGGATAAGAATAGATGGTCAAATTTATTATAAAAGCTTATCTGAAATAAAACAACCGATAACCTTAATATATAACATAGAGGTATAATCCTTCTATTACTAAATATTCCTTCTCTTGATTCTCTGCTTTCTATCACTTTGATTTTTAGCAGTTTAATGAATGGCAGTGGCAGTATGGAAGAATGATGATTCGTAGTCTTAATCTGTCCATAATATTCCCTTAATTACAAAAAAATCTTATTTTTTTTTTTAGTTTCACAAGTAATTGCCCTATTTTAGAATATTTTTGTGAGGTGTAAAATGTTCTATAGTATTTATGCAAAGTATAATTTTCTGACTTATTATTTGCAAAAGAGTAAAAGAGAAATCTGTAGCATTAAGAAATATCTATATCATAAGAATATTCCTGTCTTTTATTTTTCCTGTGTGTATCTTGAAGCTCTATCATTACCTAAAATATTTTTAAAGAAAAATCTATGCATTGTAACTACAGAAACTTAATCATCTAATCTATTTATGCCATTAGAAGTTTAGTGATTCTTATTTTAAGATTAGTTCATTTTAGACTTATGTAATTCCTAAATGAAACAGTACAACTCAATCAATTTGGAAATTTCGTTGAAAAATTTAGCTTAATGACTTGTAATGCAGTAACGTGTGATGCTTACATATAAAGATAATATATGGTGCTTGTGATAAAATTTCTTTGAACTCTCCTCAGAGTTATTAAAAATGAGCCAAATTTATTAAAATGGGTTAAAATAAGCTTCTTACTAGAAATGATATCATAAAAGTGTGTGTCTTAGTAATTAGACCACAATATACATTTAGTGTCGACTGAAGTTAATTTTTGTACTTTGAAAACACAAAATCAAAATGCAGTTACTGATTCTAATTTGTTTAAAAACTGAAAGTATTTTAGAAATACCCAAATCTAAACAAGGAAATTGTTAATGAAATATTTTCATGAGTCATTCATTAAAGAAACTTTGAGAGAACCTCTGGCTACTCACAACTCTATGTTACTGTATCTGCAGTTAAGTTATACTAATTTGAACTAACTGGATTTATGAAAAGCTCAATTATGGAATACTTCTGAAGAAATTCAATATTATTATATTTAAAAATGAATATGAATAGTAAAGTCTTTGAAGTACTTCTTAATTGTAATTTTTGAGTGTGAGTATTATATCTAATTCTATATGCTCATATAGCTAATAGTGTAATTAACTGAATTTAAAAACATGTTTTCTAATTACAGTCAATAAGTGATATAAGGTACTTAATAAAATATACTTGAAGACACTTAAGCAATTGGTTTTCAAGCATTTTAAATGCCTGCTGTCACTACTAATATGAAATATTGTTAACACAGTGAAATAGCATATATTGAATGAAAAATTTTGCTAAATGGAGGTCACTTACATCCTGATGTAGGTATGGATGGTGAAAAAAATCACTAATTACTAAAGTGTCAAAGTAAGGAAACATCTTTGCCTTAAAAATATTCCTTAATTCAGAGTTTTCATTAGTTCCAGTATAATCTTAACTAGGTTGTAGTCTGTGTTAATTTACTTTGTAGGGCATATAGGAAATTTTATTTTACGTATAGAAATTTACTTTGAAAATATGTTTAATATCATAGATGATAAATGAGAAGTACCCTTGTGTTCATAACAGCTCGAGTCTGTGTTATTGGACTCTTGATTCTTCTTTAGTGTTAAAGAATTTCTTTTTACATCATAAATATTAATAATGATCTTTCAGGTACTTATAATTAAAAGCATTCCTAATATAGTCCATAGTGTCCTCAAATTTGAGACCTGAAGGAAAAGTTTTATCTAGTTGTCTCATTCATGACCTTTAGTAATATTGTTAATGGCATACTTACATGTTTGTTAAAGTGTTCTTAAGGAATGTAAAGAAGTAAAATACAAGATTTTCTTCTGTATTGACTCTTTTAAACTAGTCATCCAAATCTCTAGTAAACAATTTATACATTAGAAAATGTTGGTTTTCTGGAAAATATTAACTGAGTCTTGATGTATTTTAATGGTTGTTCACATCAGAAGATGAAAAGCATTGCTTCTACCTTTGTCAGATAGTATTTCAGAGCACAGAATAAGTCAAGATGCCTAATTTTGCTTTGTATGTGGGACAGATGTTTTCACCTCCAAAAATGAACAGCAAGCACATAAAAGGAGATTAAGCCCATTCCCAAAGAATATGTGTGATGTAATGCACTGCTGGAGAGGATTTTGGAATCAGCTAGCTTAATAAGCTAAAACACAGCAACACCATTTAATTTCAGTACCAGAAAGTATGCTTTCCAAAGTAGTAGTTCTTTGACTAGATACAGGTAGATTCAGTGTTCTTGGTGGATTTTTTTTTTTAACTAAAATATTTAGAGATCATCATAGAATCACATGCAATTGTAAGAAAAAATAGAGATTCTATACACCTTTTATCTAATTCACCTGTTTGTGATATATTTAATATATCACAAACAGGATATTGATTTGCTGTGTTTTAAAAATGCTCTTTGAATCTATTCAAATGGCACTGTCTTTTTCATATATTTACTTATTTTTTTATTCTGAATTTAGGACAATAGTATATAAATATACACATAAAATTATCTTTAAAATTACACTAATAAATATATGATGAAATTTCTGTTCTTAGTGTGCAGATACAAAGATTTACACTATAAAGCTGTTCACCTTTGAATAGGTAAAATTTTATACATTTTATATGGAGTGCTCTTTGCCTTCCTATGCTGCTTAGTTTATTGGTTCTGTTGATAAATTTTAACTGAATGTTTTCTTTGTCAGAGTAATGTAGAGTTTTTAGCTGGTTGAAATCTTTAAATACTTTTAATAGTTAAGCAATATTTTAATGATAAAATTTGGAACTAACAAAGTTATTTTTTAAAGTTATTTGGTTGAAAAGAAAATTTGTTTTAGTGTTACTTTAGCAAGAACATTATTGATTGTAGATACTAGATTAGTAGTTCTCACATTTTACTGTACATAAAGAATCACCTGGGGAGCTGACTGAAAATCCAGGCCCTTGTCTCCACCTCTTAGTGTCGTGTTTTAGAAGATTGAGAATGGACCCAGGCATCTGCATTTGTAATTAGGTAATGTAGAGGATTCTGATGTAGATAGTCTCTGAACTGCATGCTGAGAAGCTCTTTGGTAGATGTTGAGGCTTTCCAGCCTATCTCAAAGGCCAGCATCTTAAGTCCTGGAAAATGAGGTAAAATGATTTTCAGTAAATTGTTTTGATAGCTTAGATAAAGGAGAAATTCTGGAAACGTCTTCATCAAAACTAGTTTAATTTGAAATTTTGGGGAATTCAAAGCAAAAAATTAGTCCATTATTCTAAAACATTCATTCGCATGCAACATCATATTTGCAAAGATAATAGACAAATGACTTGTGACTTATTTGATTTTTGAGTAACAGACATCTTTCTAAGAAAAAGCTAGGTAACTGTGTATACTTTTATTTAGATACTTTTTTTTTTGCCGCTAATGAAAAAAGTCTAGATTTGTTTTCATTCCTTTCCACTTTTCTTAAAGTGCTTTGCATTCACCTTGGTTCCAGTATGCTCAATGTTTTGGGAAATTTTTTGCCGTAAAGGACAGTTAAGACTTTGGGTTATTTGGACTTCATACTTACTGTTTTCTTGATATGGACATGTCATAATTTATAGTTAATGTCTTACCTCAAAAAACACTTTTATGCTAGGCTGGGTTTTTTATCATCTCATTTATAAGGGTTAGCAGAGTAAGAATTCCAGCGTGCCTCCCAGTGTTAGAAATTAATCATAATGAAATGAGAGAAAGATGCGTATGATTTTTATTCTCTTTGTGAAAGATATTTACATATACTGATTGCTTCATTTAAAAAAATCAACTATCTGTTGACCTAAATATTTTTAATAGAGCTGTTGGAGTTAGTTTACATCTTAGGTTGAAATCTTTTCACTTGTGTGTATCCTTCATTTAAAATTGTTTGAACTTCAAGTTTACTTAGGCTACCCTAAGAATTTATGTTTTTGTTTTTGTTTTTTTTAATTAATAGAAAGTCTGTGTGAAGCTATGAGCAGTAGTGGACAATTAAATGGATAAAGATATTTTTAGGTGTTTTATTTTTAATTGCTGTACCTAATTTTGGTAAGGACATTGGAAAGCAGGCCTTCTCACTGTTGGTGAGGCTGTGAATGAGGACGTTCTGAGAGAAAATTTGGAAATATAATTTAAAATTCTTAAAAATATACATTCTTTTCAACTCATCAATTCCATTTCTAGGAATTTTTTCTAAATATCAAAATATTTGCAGATATTTTTATATGTTATAAATACATTGACGAAGGACCAGAGTTCGATCCCCAGCACCAAAAAATAAATAAATAAATAAATAAATACATTGGCGAGGTTATCGCTTTAGCTCAGTGGTAGAGTGCTTGCTAGTAAGTGCAAGGCCCTGAGTTCAATCCCCAGCACCCAAAAAATAAAATTAAATAAATACATTAAATATAATCTCAACACATAAAAATGGCCTCAGTAAATTGTATTTTATTTGTTTTATGTATCACAATATCTTAAGATTCACATTTCTGTATAATGTTTAATGACAGGAGAAATTTATGAATGGTAGATGAATAAAATATTAGAATGCAATCTTCTGTATGATATGTATGTATGAATGATAGAATCCAAAAATATACCTTTTAACTAGTAATTTTCTTTTTTTTTTTTTTTTGGTGCTGGGGATCAAACTCAGGGTTTTGTGCTTACTCTAACCACTGAGCTAGATCTCCAGCAAACCCTGTAATTTCCTTTTAGAAATTAATGTATAACAGTTCTTTTTTTTAAAAGCATTGACAAGAGATAGGGAGAATAGAAGTAATTTTCTCTGTGAGAGGTATTGTGTATTTAATATTTCAATACAGAAAATTTTAAGGGTAGTCTTGTAGAGTTGTTAGAATTCCCAACCGATGCTTATGTACAGGCTTTCAGAACTTCTAGACCAAATTCTTTGAAAATCCTAAATGAGTGAATGAAGAAAAAATAAACAGTATTAAGGTAAACTAGAAAACAGTATTAAGGTAGACTGTATTGCATGTCCAAAGGATGGGGCTGGGGGATATTTGAGTCCTGACATTTTGAGGGAGGTGAAGTCTCACCAGTTTAATGTTAGGAAATTATTGCTATTTTCCAGTTGTCAAATGCAATCTATATGTCTAGGTTAATCTGCATGTTTTTCAACAAATTGCTTATATTCCTGGCTTTTCTTTCCACATGGATTTAAGTCAACATCGAGATAGTTTTATGATTCTATCAGAGTTCTTAATTCCAAATGTTCTTGAATGGCAGAAGCAGTTCAATTGCTTTTACACATTTTTTTCAACCCAGAAATCTTACTATGCCAAAATAAACTAAATTATAATACTCTGATTCTGATCTTTCAAATATTTTATTAAGTGGTACTCATTAAATAGACACCCATGAATAAAATTTCTTTACAAAGGGAATGGCATCACTCAGCTGCAGTGTGCTGGTTTATAGCTCTTGTCTAGTCTTTTCCAATATACCCAAAAGTAGATATTATACTATTTATGACATGTCGCAATCTGGCTTTTCTGTCTTAATACCAATGCAATAAATTCCTGGGTTATTAAATATTATTTGCCTTTAAAGTCTTTTTAAAATATTGCATATTGTGCCATTTTGCGGATAAAAGAAGAATTTACATTAACTAAGTCCATATTGTCAGACATTGAAATTATGTCTAATACTTTGTAAGTTATTCCAATGATGGTAAGCATAACAGATGTCCCTTTTGAAAAGAACAGAATCACTTGAAACATTTTCTCCATAGTGTCTTCCCGGTGGTAACCACTACACTGGTGACAAGACTGCTTTTAAATTCACTTTCTTACTTGTGAAGGGTTAGCCCTGCCCAAGCTTTAGTGCTAGCTACTAAGTAACAGTACTCACTCTGCTAAAAGTTTTGAGGTGTTCTGTACCCCAGTGCCTGATGTGCCAAATTTTGGATTTAACAGTATTGTGACTCATAATTTATCCTTCCTCTAAACTTGTTATTGCCAGTTATTTGCATTTCTTTGGATCATGTTGTACGACTTGTATTAATTCATGATAAGTATTTTAATTCCTGAGCCTGAGCTGCCAAGGGTGTTTGTCTCCTCATCCCAGCCACTGTCTCTTGCTCAAGGGTGCCGTGCTGTGTGATGAACCAGACTTGGGTTTGCTGCAGGTCAGATCTAAGCACTATGACCTCAGTCTGTTGCTTTATTTGCCTGGGCATCAGTTTGTTCCTCTTTAAAATGAAGGTAATGATATTGCCAACAAGGCTACAGTGAAGGTTACATGAGGTAACTCACAGAACTTAGCCCCATACCTGGTAATAATCCTCAGTAAATAGTAACTAATAGTAAATTATTTCTGATTTTAAAAAAATAACGTGCATTGCCACAGCAAGGAATTATCCCATTGGTGTTCTTTATTTTACTTGTCTATTATGTCCATTTACGTACTAAACTAGCTATAGATTTTTACCAGCTTTGATACAATTGTGAATGATTATCATTAGAGGCTAACGTTTTACTTAACCCACATAATGTTAGGTAGTATTAGCTATTGAGTTGTCTATCATAAGAAATTTGCCAGTTGACTAAGTGAAAATAGTATTTCCTTAATCATTAAGTCCACAGGTGACAATGTTCATGATTTTTAAAGTGGAAAGTTGATAAAAGAAGAAAAGGCTTTTGAGTGTTTTTATCAAATCTTTTCTAAGAAAGTTTCAAATGAAATAAAAGCCACATTTTTATGCGTAAGTAAGCAAATAAGATTTCTTGGCAATGAAATAAAACAAATATATAGACGTTGCATAATAATTATAAATTCAAATATTTAGTTCATAAGCTTCACAGCTTTAAGTGGAAAAAATACACCATATGTACACACTGTATGTAGGAGGATCCTGCTATTGCACCTAATACTTAGAAACTATTTCACCTTGCAGTATTTTGGGACTGCCACCTTTTTTGCTGTATGAAATGTCTATAACCTCTTGAACAATTAAAATGTACTAGAGTAATAATGAAAGTGAAGCGGAAATTCTGAGCAATGTCGGCAAGGACAGCTGCATCTATGCACGAATAAGTAAAGCCATAGAACATGTCCGTTCAAGTAGAGCTCTGAGAAGTGAAGAACCGTTCTAACAGGAGCTTCTTCTTGAAGTCTCAGTTGCCATTTTATAGAGACCTTCTTCCCTCAAACAAACCTTTAAGAGAATTTGAGGAAAATTTTACACTTCTAATGTGTTTTAGAAAACCTAAAATATTTAATGTGGTTTAGAAAATGTAACACTTTATTTTTTATAATTTCCAAACCAAATCATACACAAATCTTCTTTTAAAACATACAGCCACATCCATCAGTATTATTTGTTTTATGATTTGCCTCCTTTTTATTATAATAAGGTAAATTTTTGAAAAAACCACAACAAAAAATAAGCCATAGTCCCACCACCATAACCCAAATATTATAGTATAAATTACAATATTAATTTGAGGCATTTTTTTCCAGGCTACTAGAGTATTCTTAGTTACCATTTTAAATGTCTGCCCAATACTCCATGAAGTCATTTTAGTGCCTTTTAAGCATTCCTCCTAGTATACTTCCAGTTTTTACCTACCAAAGCAGTACTGCACTAGACACTTTTTCATTTGAAGTGTAGTTTTCTTCTCTATTTCTGTATTATTTCCTTTCTATGTAATTTCAGAAATGAAATATATTAGAAATTAATTTAGTCATTAAGTTTAAAAGTTCTTGTTCTTCATAAGTACATTTTCCCTTTTAATTTATAAGTACTATTGAAACAACATACTCTTTCATATTCCTGCTTATGTTTGTTTTTAATTTTAAAGGTTTTATATTTTTAATAGTAATCGCATTGAAGTGTTAGGAGGCAATACAAAATTTAAACTATTAAATATCATGTAAAATAATTGATCAGTGATCTTCAAGTAGCAATCTTCAATGAGCCTGTTCTGCATTTAATTGCATCTGATTTTTTGGTTACGTAGCTTTCAGAGTTTTGACTTGTGGTGTAATTTTCTTATTTTTTTAAGCTTTATTTTCAATTGACATAGTAATTGTATATATTTGTGGGATACAATTGATGTTTCCATACATATATACATTTTGGAATAATTAAATCAGGCTAATTAACATACCTATTGCTTCAAATGCTTATTATTTCTTTGTGCTTAGAACACTTAGAATCCACTCTTTTAGCTCTTTTGAAATGCATAATACATTACTATTAATTGTAGTCATCATGTTGTGAAGTATATCATGTGGTGGTAATTTCCTTTTAAAAACTTTTAATAGAATTCATACCATGACAATATGATAAATGATAAAAGTAATGATGCTTCAAATATAATTAATTATTAGACCTATCATTTTGAAAAACAGTATTAGTATAAATTAGATTCTCATTTATTGCTGACATTTTTTTTCAAAAATGTATACATGAATACCGTCCTGGAATTTTAGCATAATTATAAGTTTAATGTTCATCTATCTGTTTGAAATCACATTTGTATGTATTTGAAGCAGTTTTAAAATAACTCTTAAATATCAGTTGACATTTGTATGATACATGCTTTTTAAAAGAATTGAGAATATTTTAGTATCTTCTTATTATGGAATGAAAGTCAGTGCAAACTGGATAGGCTAGAATAAATATACTCATTGTTACATAATTCATCATGATTGATAATTATAAGGCCATTTATTATCTAATGTTTTATATCATCACAGATTTAATTCTAAATGATCTATTTACCTTTTCATTTGCTTCGAGTTTTGCAGTTGCGATAATGGTTATTGTTATTCATTGTTTCAGCCTGAAACATATTTTGAATTTTACTGCCACACATAACAAAAGTGATACATGATCTAGAATTTTTTTAAAATACAGAACTTTATTAAAGTGAGAGTTGTAGTTTGTGTGACATTTGTAAAGTAAAATCTGATTGAAAGCACACTCATGGAAGTTTTAAAATGTTTCATCTGTAAAATCCCTAAGTATTGTTCATAATTTTAGCTTGGGATCAGCTTTTCATTGTTTATTATTTCAACATACTATTGTTAGTATAAAGCCTTTCTTCAGTGTCTCCATTGACTTTCAGTGTCTCCACAAGTTAAGAGAGGGAATAAGGATATCTCTGTTAGAAAACTTGTCTTCTCACCAACCTTCTCACCCCTCTCAAAATTCAAAGGAAGGTTGGTTAGTAAAAGGAAAACCGCCCTGTGTTTGATAGTATTTCTTTAAAACAGTAATACTCCTTTAAATTACTTTGTCAGAAAATTAGATTACAGATACATGTGCTGACATAGAAAGTCATATGTATTTTCTACATCCTAAGAATTGTATTTGAGATTTTAAAAAACTGTGATGCAGACAAGCAACATATAAATACATAACCTATTGTAATTTTCTTAATACTTGGATTTGATGACCAAATACCATTTATGGCTGCATAATTGTACTAATAAAATCACAGTCACACATCAGTTACTGTAATTTATGGGCATTTTAAAAGTTTGCCTGATTTCTGAGTTAAACTGATATTTGGCAGAAAACTTAGAAACTCCCTTCGTGCTATTTTTAATTGGTTAAGTTAAAACTTTGTTATTTGAAAATAACCATTGAAAAACCCAAAATGAACCTTTGAGCCCTATATCTTTTGTTTTCTAGAAATTCCTAATAATTTGGAATTTTTATCCATGTATCTAAGAAAAGCAAACATTTCTTCCTAGTTTATTGTTAGCAAATGGTCTAAAAATATTTAGTGTGTATTAAAAGCTTATTTTCCCCATGAATTGACTATTTTGTTCTTTTTGGATCTTTCTGTAGGATGGTCAGTTGCTCCTGGAACTTAGTGAATATGCTTCTAACACATTACAGGTTTTTATTTGGCTTCTCAGGAAAAAAGCTACTTAAATTTTTGATAGTTCAGGGAAATTATCCAATATCCTATACATCCTGCATGACAAATATCTTGCCCTACTATAAGAATTTTCAGCCTTTTCACATGTTTCAGTAAAGGAACAATAGGTCCCCTTCTATCATATGGATGGCCCATCTCTGTACTCTGAATATATCAGGTGCAGTATTAAGGTGTTTCCAGTCATCAGATTGGTAGAAAAGCAGTGAGAGTATAAAAACAGAAACAGTGGCGAAAAGCTGTCAGGAGTATTCCAATTAATGACTACCATATATTGGGTGTGTTGCCTTCTTAAGACCTTTGACAATATCCTAGTGTATTTCATGTATTATTTTTAACTTTTAATTGTAAGTATTATTTTTGCTGTTATTCATTATTGTTTCAATGAAATAGTCATTTATTTTATTGCACATTCTAATTTTTCCACTAACATTCATAAAGAAACACATTTGATAATATACTATTGAAAATACATACTCTTTAAACATGAAGATTTGTTAAAAGCAATTTTAAAATACTGTTAGAGAATTGGTAAGAAAATATATTAGTGTTATAGAGAAAATGCATGGCAGAGAAATTTTGCTGAAGTCTAAGTGTACTAGAGTTGGCCATAGCCCCATTGTAGCACTTCACAGATGGGAGGTTCATTAGAGAGATTTCAAGCCCCTTTGCTTAGACAGTAAAAGGTTGGTGTCTCCTACTAATCAAATCATTTCCCTTGTCAGCTGCATACAGCCCATGTTTCAAAAATACACTGCAATGTTAAGAGGAATGTGTTAGTCTTTCAATGTGTTATTGAAAATTTACAGGAAGCGTATGTAACTTTTTAAAATAAAGAGTATGTTATATTCTTTGGTAGGCCAAAAAAAGAGACATACATTTATTTTCGCCACTCCTCCAGCCTTCTTTGTACCCCCTCTCCCGTTGTGTAGAGTAATGCTTTTGCCTGTGATTAGGCCAACAGGTGTCAGGAGTGCTGAAGGGAGCTGGCTTTGTGCCACATGTGTACAGTGGAGATACTGTGTCACTCCAGGTTTTGTTGTCCTTCTGAGGAGGGGATAACCCAGTTGAAATACATACTGCAACTCCGGAGGGATTAAGTGTGTTTCCTTTGCTTTATAGTTTAGAATTTTACAGTTTCTTTGTTTGGGAGTTCTCATATTGCTTAATGATTTCTCTAGCCTCCACCCCTACCCCATTGTGACCAGATGTATATTATAGCTATATTCGAACCTCTGTAGATTAGCCAATTTTATTGTTCCACATGTGGTAGACCTCTTTAAAAAAAAAAATGATGGCATTTAAACTTTTCATAGTATTTTAGGGAACTGATTGAGAGGTGAAACTTTTTATGTATTCTTTTATCATTGTTGATATGGTCAGGAAGCTTGCCTGTTTTGTGTTACAAAGAGACCTACAGAGATTTCTTACTTACAGTCTTGATCTGTATTAGATTATGATGAAATAGGACTAGCTGCAGTAGTTGAGAAAAAAATTTTTAATCTTTTAAGCCCTAGTTTAAGGTATTTTTTTTTTAAATCTTGCAGTCTAGTCTGTTCATGTTAGTAACTTTAGTAGGTTTTAATGCATTTATTTGTTGCTCTTCAAAACTGCCCTTCAGAATTAACTATTTTTAAACTAGTTTTTACAAACAGGGAATTATAACCCTTGGCAGCTGTTAGAGTAAAAATTCCTTTGAGTTTATTTAGAGGTTTTTAAAAGGCTCCTCCCCCACCTTTGGCATCCCCATTACTAAACGTGCTGAGATGTGAGCCCCAGTCTTCATGTGTATTAGGGGAAAAGATAATTTTTCTCCCTTTCTCAAATACCAACCTTGAGCTAAAGTAAGATAATGCTGCAGTGAGGTATGTGGGGTTTGGGGAGAAGGTTAGTTAGGATGGGGAAAAATTCAGCACATATAGGTGTAGATGGGAGTAATCCAGAGAAACAACACAAGGCCAAAAGTGTGGAAAGGATAATCTGTGAACTAAGTTTCCTAGTGAAAGAGTACAGGATTGCTGGCTTGGGGGAGGGGACTTACCGATCCAGTCAATGGTTCTTATTAGAGAAGAAGTTGCTCAGTCTGATGGGGGGTTAGAGCCCCTCCACGTCTAGGAAAGTAAAAGATTGTTGTGTGTGGAAGGTGGAGGGGGTAGAACAGCATCAAGTTCTTGAGAGTGGGCTGAATTTGAAATCTCCTCCTCGCAGAGAGGGACAAGTTAGGGAGAGTTGAGGAGAGAGGTGTAGTAAGATTGCCGTAGTGGCTAGAGCCCTTGGGAGCTGGCGATTCTGTAGTGACGACAGTGAATCCCCTCGGCTTGTAGGGAGGCTTTTCCAGCATGGGGCTCAGTCACAGGCTCAGAGAACAAATGTGATCCAGGGCCACTCGCTCAGTTACCATGGAGGTAACTGCAGGTTAAGTACTGCTGTGATGGGTCTCCACAGGCAGAGGGCAGAGTGGGAAGAACTGGAAACACCTTCCTTGAGGCACCAAAAAGTTGTTCAGAAAGCTTAGCAGGTTGCATGAAGGAGGCACAGAACAAGAAAGCAGTCCAAAGAAGTGAAAGGGGGATGAGAACTTTTTTGAAGAGCTTTATAAGCCATATTAGAACATTTAGCTTTATCCCTTGCCCAGCAGGCAGCCATGGAAGAGTTTTATGCAGGAAAGTAACATGACCAGGTCTGTATCTGAAAAGATCACTTTGACTCTTTGAAAAATTGAAAAGGGAGGATCTGCGCTGGAAGAACAGGAAGGTAGTTAGGAAGCTGTTTCAATCTAGGCAAAATGAAATAGCCTGAATTCAGAAACTGGCCCTGAGAATAGGGAAATGGCTGTGTGTGAGGAATATTTAGGGTAAACCTTTTTGTCTTGTGACTCTTTCTGAGACTGGTGAAGATTATAAATGGCCAAGGCTCCATTAATGTTAATTTTACACTAGATTAGTGATTCTTTTGTGTGATTGAGTGATTCTTTTATTGGTTAACCCGAAGAGGGATTGTGTACATTTTATATCAGTTAGGTAGACTGTTTTTATTACTTTTTTTCCTTAAGTAGAAAACACATGGTCTTTTTAGACAATTGAAAAATACAAAAAGATAACGAATAATAAATCATCCTACCTCTCACCACCCAGAGACAGGTATTGTAAATGTTTTGCTCTCCTTCCATCTTTTTTCAGAAAGAAGTGTTTACAAATCAAGCTCTCTCTTGGCAGGAAAAGAGAGTCAATTCCATAACAGTGATTCTTGAAGCTAAGCAAAACCAGTGTGACTTTCTGACTTTTTTCATTTATAGGATGTGATGCTTTGCCTCTAGTAAGTGCCAGGTGACCTTTTAGGCCTTTTTTTTTTTTTCCTGTAAAGATGAAGCCTTAAAATACAGTTTAACGAGAGGCTTGAGGGACCTGTATAGAGTAGAACATTCTGATGGATGCCAGAGTGCAAACATACGCTATTTCAAATACTCGTAGGGGAAAATCAGTGGGAACAAGAAGTCTTACTTAATCTGTTTATTCTAGGATGGCAGTAGGATGTTGGTGACAATGAAAGGGTAATGGCCAACGGGTGTCTTAGCTGAGTTGTCAGCCGAAAGTTATGGTATGTGGAATCCTGCTGAGTAAGGTGACTGTCGCTGTGCTTTATTTTATTTTTTAACATCCCTTTTAACTTGGCCTGAGATTGATTGAGATATTATCTTGGATCTTGGAAGCTGTGAGCCATATTGGAATGACAAACACTTGTTGACAGCTTTGAGAAGATGGATGGAGAAGCAAACTCTGACAGGGCTCACATGTTTATTTTTCTATTGAGTTTGAAGAAGAATGTTGCTCTCAGTACAAGGGAAGAAAAAGTTGCAGCCCATTATCAGATTCAGCATTTTCTGAACCTGATTTGCAAACATCTCAGGAATAAATACATCTTTTTTTTGGTATAGGATATAATTAATCATTGTGGGAATAAGAAATTTATCACATAGGCCAAGTTATATTTCTATCCACTTTTTTATGTAATTTTGGCTTATAAAAATTCAGTAGTGCTATAAATATATATTTTTTATTAAAAGGATTAATAAGTAGCTGGACTTGGTGGTGCAAGTTTGTAATGCCAGTGCTTTGGGAGTCTGAGGCAGGAGGATCACAAGTTTGAGTCTGGGCAATGTAATGACTTAATGAGACCTGGTCTCAAAATAAAAAATAATAACAGAGGTGGGAATATAGGTCAGTGTAAAGGCCCTAGATTCAATGCCTCGTACCTAAAAATCAAATAAATAAATAAAGAGTAACACATTTTTTTCTCTCTGAGCATCAACTATTTGGATTAATTCTAATTTTCTACTAATATAAAAGCATGGTATAATAATGAAACACAAACTTCATAATTGACATCTATTAGATACTTATTTATGTAATAATGCATGTATTATATCTTCATCATGTAACTCTGAGGAGAATAATAATCGTTGACTGTCATCATGTAGAACTGTTAAATTGATTCTCAAACTGATGACACAAAGATTAATATAAAAATGTATTATGTTTATATTGACTAATACCCTTCAGCTACTTAAACTACTAATATGATTTCTACTTTAGACAAGTTATTTTGTAGGTATAACATTTTTTAAATAAAATGATTGGAGACTGTTAGCTTTACAGTGTGTTATAAATAATTTCATATCTGTCTGCCTAACATCTTCTACTATCTTCTGGTAATAAAATTTTTCTTTCTTATAAAGAAAATAATACATGTGGTTTGAGTGGGCATGTGTGCAACTGTGTCTTTACTAGCACCCTCTCTGTGGTCACAGGATAGTCCATTCATCTCTGGGCCATGATGACTGATAGCCTTGTGATTTTGGACTTGTCTCTGGAAATTATCAGGAAATAAACTTTCTGCTACGATTGCTAGGAGCATGAAAAGTAGGAACTGCCAGTGCTGTTTTGTCTGTTTCATGGAAAGAACACATAGAAATGAACCGAACCAGTCAGATTCCAGAGAGGGAAAGAAGCAGAATCATAATGACATCATTTGAAACCATGAAAACAGCCATTCCTAAAAGCAGATGGTGGTGTAAGAGATGGCAAAGCACTTTGGGCTGGTTTAAGTTGTGTTTCTACCAGTTGCAACTCCAAGAGCCTGAATGTTACAGCATAGTGATAGTGAACGTTTTAGAGACCAAGTGCCCAAACAGCAACCCAAAACCCACTTATTTATTGCAAAGTACCAATGCTGCAGTTAAACTTGAATACTGAGGTTTTAATTTAAGAAAAAAACAACTCATACATTAGCATCTTTTGTTTTAAAAGAAAAACAAATAACATGTGTGCCACAGGTTTGCCTCCACTGGCAGATCACAGGATTACTGGAGAGCAACAAATGTGAAAGAGGAAGAAATTGGGAAGAAAAGTGGTGAGGTAGTGAACTTGAATAAGAAAGAAAACATCTAGGGGTTGGGGATTTAGCTCAATATGGAGCGCTTGCCTGACAAACACAAGGCCCTGGGTTCAATCCCCAGCACCAAAAAGAAAAAAAACTTCTAAAAAGATTTTAAAGAATTGGTGGATTTTTGTGATCAAAAGACTGACAGTAAAACCTCTCTTGAAAATTTAACCTAAACAGAAAGAAAATAAGTTGTTTGCTGAAGGAAATGGATATTGTTCCTCTTTGCATAATACTTTTATTGCTTTAGTATTTGAAATCTTTACATTCTTCATGTATTAGAGCATTGGAGGTAAAAATGTGTAGCTCCCTGTTGATTTGAATTAAACTGGAAAGAGCAAAGGTGAGTGCCTTGGTGGTAACCTGGTTTATAGAAGCAACATTGGGTCTCTCCTCCATTTTCCTGGTACCCCTTTCCAAGGCCAGGCAACTAGGAGTAAGGAGGATTTATTTTCCTGGTCATCAGTTTATAATATCCCAGGGAAGGACTCACAGGTGACCCAGTAGAGACAACATACCCATTCAGTGAACCCATCACTGCATCTAGGAATGGAACAAGGTCCTGGGTTATATGGCCACTTGACACCATAAACAGCCTTTTGCTAGAAGGGGGATTCCAGCACAAGATGGGCCCTGAGAGAACTGCTTTGACCTGGGCAGCTCCTCAAAGTATATTCACTACAGAATATTATGTGAATGTTCTTTGAGCTGATGAGAGTACAGTGAACTTTCATTATCTTCCAGTTCTTCAACAATAAATTCAACCACAAAATCAAAAATATTTGAAAACAAAAATTATGTCTACTGAACGTGTACAGACTTTTTAAAAAATTCTAAGTCATCAAGAGATTATTTAAAGTATACAGAAGAGGGCTGAGGATTTAGCTCAGTGGTTAAAGTGCTTGCTTTGCAAGCACAAGGACCCGAGTTCAATCCCCAGCACCAAAAAAAAAATAAATAAATAAATAAAGTATACAGAAGAGTGCTGGCCATGGTGGCTCACATTTGTAATCCTAGAGCTCTGGGAAGCTGAGACAGGAGAATCTCAAGTTCCAGCTCAGTCTGGGCAACTAAGTGAGACTCAATCTCAAAATAAAAAGTACAAAAAGGGGCTGAGGATATAGCTTAGTACAAAAACCCTGGGAACTGCACACAATCAAACAAATAAAAGTAATGGACACAGGAGGATGTGAAAGTGTTGTATGCAAATACTTCTCCATTTTATGTCAGAGACTTGAATATCTGCAGATTTTGTTATCACAGGGAGTTCCGGAACCAATCCTCTGACTTACCAAGGGATGACTGTGTATAAAACGAGGGAGGGGGCAGCATATCTAAGAGTTAGTATTGCAACATTTGTCTTTCATTTCGAACAAAAGTTTCAAGAATTTTATTTCACTGCTTTAGACGTCGTTAGAGCCAACTGAAATGATAACATTATAGAAAAAATTATTATAAAGCACAGGGAAAAATGTAAGTAAAGCTAACTATATGTAATTTCTAAAATGACTGCTAAAGAATTTAAACTTCTCATCTAAGTATACTGCGCTTTATGTTTTGGAAATGTGGCTTAAGTATCTAAACCAAAGCAGTAAACCTAACTGAAAGACATTCTAGAAAATGAATGAAAACCAGAATCAAGTAGCAAATGAGCCCCAGTCTCAGAAATGAACCGTAAGTCTGGGTTAGCATTGTATTTCTGCCCAGATATTGCTTGCCCTGTTAAATTTAAGCATTTATGGGAGTCCAAAGCTATGGCCAACTTACAGCACCCTGGAGTTTAATTGCTACGTTCTAGAACTCAGTTGCCATCTTTGGATGGCCAACTTGCCAGATAATATAGAAAAGATAGCTCTTTTATCCAAATGAAATGATTGAGTAGAATTCCTGAATTATGAACATGTGCACACGTGCACAATACACATGTGCACAATACATGCACACGCACACACACCCGTTTCTCTCATAGACTTTATAACTCCCAAGGTAGTTACTTATCCACAACTCTATGTGTTATATCAGATAATATCATACAAGCATTTAAGTTACATGATTTATAATTGCAATCCTCGTTACTCCTATAAAATAACACATATTTTGGGTCATTAAGGAAAGATTATTTCAAAAACCTATAGAATGTATTTGAATATTAGGGAAAGAGAGATAATGTGAACATGTAGGACAGAACCTTTAACTACATGTAACTTCAGCTAATTCAGTATACAAAATGATCTGTTGCAGGCAAAGAATTTTTGTCACTTACAAATTATGTATCACAAAATAAATGTTAATGCAGTCCGTGCAGATAAACATGATTATTTGCTCTGATGGTTCATTAAGTAAATTATTTGTTGAATGCCTTATTTGCATGATACTATTTTATTTTCTTAACATTAAGATTTTTAAGTTTACATAATCAGAAATCCTGTTTTTATGGGCATTTTTGTTTTTTGTTTGTTTGTTTGTCTTTTGAGATGGGGCCTTGCTCTGTAGTTCAAGGTGGCCTTGACCTCACTCTGTATCCCAAGGTGACCTCAAACTTGTGGTGATCCTCCTTCCTCAGCCTCCCAAGTGTTAAGATTACAGGCAGGCATGCACAACCATGCCTGGCAGATGCCTATTTTCTTAAATTGTTAGATAATACTGTATGACTATATTGAAAAAGTTAAATACTGTCGAACAGTGGCCCTACTTGAAATGAGAGAAGACACCCGTGTCAGTGACAGATTGATCAGACTGTCAGGACTACTGAGTGTTTAAGGCATATATTACTGTTGCCCCTGTATCGGCTACTGGGCCTGATGCAAGCAAAGCCCTCAATCAGGAAAGCAGAGGAGAACAAAAGCAACCCAGAAGCCATAAGAATGGACTAAAATTCATGAGAACAAATGACCATGACTTATTCGTACTTTGCAAGCCTCAGATTTTGATGACCAAGTGACCTACAGAAGAGCTGGGACACTTTGCCAGGGAGCAGCAAACAAACTTCACCTAAGATCCTGAGAACCTGGAGAAACTTGAGGATCATCTTCGTCCCAAGGAGATCTGGAAAGCAGTGGAGAATCTGCAGCCCAAGTGCTACTCCAAGCCATCAGCATGAGCCCACAAACAGATCCACAGCTGTGTATGAGCTGCATTAGGACCTGACCTCACACCAATCCTCCATGCATAAGCATAGTAATTGCTTCCTGTCCACCATTCACATCTCATGCAAATTTCTCTGTGGTTGTCACTAACCTAAAACTATTCAGGAAGGGGAATTCTGGGTGGTGCATTTCTAGGTTGGCTGAATTGACACAACACACAAAGCCATCACTGTTCATCCTTCTGGGCCCATAAATACACCTCTCAACTCTTCTTAACTTCCAGATAAGCAATAGAAAGTCATGTTTATGCTTAACATGATTGAACTGTTCCTCTTAAAACCGAAAGTATCACTATTTTACTCCCCTGTGAAGAGGCAAAATCATCTTATTCATCTGTGAGTGCTATTCATTTTTCTTTAAGCTCCTTAATATGGTATAATTTAAATACTGAGATATGAAACTAAATACTATTAACAGATCTTATATTAAATAGAGGAGTGAAATTGATTTATATGTGCAAATATATCAAAATAAAAATACTCACAATTATTACATTTCCTGTTTCTTCAACTGATCATAGGGTCATAATTGGTATTTATGACTAATTTCTTCTGCTAGCCATTCCATACTTCCTTTGCCCTAGGCAAGCCTTGGAAGGTTGTGGCTCCTTACTACATGCGATAACTCAAAACCTTGTTCTTAAAGGATCTGGAATTGAAGCGCTTATACACTGCTCTTGGGAATGTAAAGTGGTACATCCACTTCATGAAACAGCTTGACAGTTTCTTAAGTAGTTTAAACATTTGTCTACAGTATGATTTATTTGTATTTACCTTTGAAAGTTAGAAGTATATGTCCATACAAAGATGTACACAGGTGTTCATTACAGCTTTTTTTGTAATAGTTGAAAACTGTTAACAAGTATTCATGCAAAAATCAAATATTCCTTAACAAGTGAATAGATATACAAATGATGATATTACAGTTTAATTGAAATATTACTGAGCAATAAAAAGGAATAAACTATTGATACACTGTATGATATAATGGCTATCAAAGTTATGCTAAATGAAAAAAATAGACAAAATTAGTACACATATGATTCTAATTATATAAAACTCTAGGAAATGCAAATCATCTATAGAGACACAAAGCAGTTTAATGACTGACTGAAGATAAGGGTGAGAGAGTGAGTGGGACCCCCTAGAATTTTGGGGAATGATGAATATGTTCAGTATCTTGATTGTGGTGGGTATTGAAATCTATTAAATTATGTACTGTAAATTTATGCAAACTTCTTTATGTGAATTTTACCTCAGTAAAGTTGTTTTTAAAAAATAAAGCCTGAACCTAATAATGAGTAACCTGTATTTTTATTTATTGGGAGCGGAATGCCGGGGTCAAACTCAGGTCTTTGCACTTGCTAGGTAAGCCCTCTACCATTGAGCTAAATCTCCATCCCTGTATTTTTATTTACCAGCAAGCGTGGCAATGCTTTGTTTTGAAGTCATGAGCAGATTTATTCACTTGTTCTCCTACCTTTTAGATCTCATAAGTCTTGGCATGTGTTTGTTTTTTTGGCATTATTTTGAATTCATGTAAATTACAACCACATATTTCTTCCAGTAAGTTCCAACAAGTGCTGGGGGATTAAAAGGAGAAGATGATCACATTAAGTCAGAGGTTCAGGCTTCAGTTTGGGTATTTGAATTTGAATGTAGTCTTGAAGGATGGGTGGAATTTGTTAGCTGCAGAGTCAGGGAACATCAGTCTCATCAACAGGTGCAGACATAAGAGAAATGAACAGAATCTCCCTCCGTGGTATGTTGTAACGCTTTGTTGTATATTGTCTTTTTAAATCCTCTTGGCAACTTTGGTGTAGGAATTGTTCTCATTCAGTCCTGTTGACCTAAGGCTCCAGACACTAAATATGCTCTCTAGCCTCAGAATCAGAAACTGGCTTAGTCTTCCAACTCCTATGCAGAGTTTGATGTGTTCATACGATAGTGACAAGCATGACCAGGAGATAGAAATAAAGTAAGTGATAAAGTAAGAAATACTGATGTGGCTCAATTAGGCGTGGCCTTTGAAAAATATAACTTTTAAAGAATTTGAATTTTTCAGAGCTCACTGGGGAGTGAGGAGACCATTAACTAGTAGTTATAATGTGATTCCTTAAATAGTAAAATGTAATAGGAAGAATAGATTTGAGAGATACTGTAAAGTCCATATTCTCAGGAGTTGGTTATGAATTGAATATAATTGGCCAATTTATAGGGAAAAATCAAAGCCAATTTATGATTTTTGACTTAAGTCATAGAGAAAAAGTTATATGTTGAACAAAAAATAAAGAACTCTGGAGAGGTACCTGATCTTCATGGAAATATGTTGAGTTTGTGTTTGTGATTCTACTAAAACCATGTGATTCCATTAAAACCACATTGTGTTTATGATTCCATTAAAACCATGATTTCATTAAAACCATGAAAAAAATTAAGAAATGGCAGTCAAAGGGCATTACAACATTAGAGCTCAGGGAAGTGTCAGGGTTGCACTCAGTAGTTTTATTTGAAGATAGAATGAATGCAGAAGGTTGGAGTCTGCCTTGGACAAAGCTCACTATGTCAGGGGCAGCAGAGTATGCTGGTTCCTGTTCTCTCCACTGTCACAGCTCTTATCACAACCTTCATTACCCACTGTTACAGTTTGTGCCTAAATATCCCCCCAAGGCCTCATGAGGCCATAGATGGGGCTTTCTCAGAGGTGACTGAATCTAGAGTTTGTGGTGCTGATTAAGAGGGTGTGATCACTGAATCAATCCACCGACTGGTCTGCTATTGCCCTAATCCTGGCAGCCTGGATAAGGTATAAATGGCAGAAAGAAGCTGCGTAGGTGCCTTTTGCTTGCCTTGCTGCCTTCTGCCTGTCTGCCATGCTACCCTGCCTTGGATCCAGCTGCTTGTGGGCTGAAACCTCTACAAACTGTGAGCTAAATAAACCTTTTCCCCTTCAACTTTGGGTGTCAGGTAATCAGCAAGGAGAAAATAGTAACTAAGACACCCATCCTCACCCCTCACCTTGGCCAGCCTCTTGTAATCACTATTCCAAATTCAGGTTGGTGTTTTTTACTTCGGCATGTAAGAAAACATGCAGTATTTGTCTTTCTGTGTTTGGCTTATTTTACTTAACATTTAGTTTCTTGCTTTGACTACAGCCACATGTTTGGGCTGCTGGGTTAACCAGGAAGCTCTGAAAACTCAGGCCAAATGTATACTCCCTTTTATAAGGCACGTAAAAGGCTTACTGTGCGTAGCCCATCCATCATAAAGGCTAGCCAGCAGGAGAAGACTACTAGTCTTATAATTATATATAATATAGGATCTCTTAATGTTGTTGAGGGAATAGTGGTACTTATAATTGGTGTGTGGTTTTATTTTAAAGGTCTGAAAATCCCAGGTACCTGACCATTGGCTAAGTGAACTATAACTGGATAGTCATTAAGAGCCAAGTGTCAAAGAACTAGGCCTACCTCATACTGTAAATGGCAGGGAATCTTCACCATGAATAAGTACACAGTGTTGTCAACAAAATGAACGTAGAAAAGAAAGCCGGGCATGTGACCCACATCTTTAATCCCCATTACTCAGGAAGTTGAGACAGGATCACAAGTTTAAAACCAACCTGGGCAACATAGCAAGACTTTGTCTTAAAAAAGTAAAAGTAAATAAAAGAGAGAATTTAAAAAGTAATTATACTTGAGGATGTCAATGTATTTAGGATTGTTAAGACATTGTTAAAAAAAAAAAAACCAATTGAAAGCAAAGGTAGTTTTATAGTATGAGGCTGAAGGTACTGTATGTCAATTTTTTTAGAAAATTAGTGAGAACACACCTTCCCAGATAGCTTAACCTATAGGATAAATTCTAAATTGCTCAAATAGTTTACAGTGAAATTATCTTTAATTTTAAATATTTACTTTTTAGTAGATAGTACTAAATGATTTGTGAAAGTATACTGGAATAAAGTATTACTTATATTAAGACTATGTCTCTTTTAGCACTAGTAGTTTTTAACATTAACAGAATTCATATTGAATATGATGCACTGTATAAAGAGCTATGATTTGTACAGAAATGAATAAGGAATGATTCCTATAACTTGTACTCAGGCTAGACATGTCTGAAATCTGTTAAACATGTTTTTCTGAAAGAAAAGAAAAAGATTTCATGGTCAGTAAGTTTGGGAAACACTGTCTAAGCAACATTAATTAGATGTCTTCACTTTGGGATTTCTCAAAGGCCTCATGGTGCTAATGTGATTTGGCCATCGAGCCATTCTTTTTGCAAGCAACTCCAGGGACTATTCCAGAACATATTGGGGAAGTACTGCCCTCAGCCTTCTATTGAATTATTGTTTTGTCTACTGAGTTGCCTCAAACCCACTTGGTCAAAGATAGTCTCAAATAACCTTATCAGATTTTTTTTATCACTCTGTTTTATGAAAAGCGGTAGAAAATGACCTTGATAACCAGTTTAAGAATATGTTGTGCAATTTATCAAGGCTTTCAAAAATGAGTTTTGATAATCCCCTGGGCCTTGACTTTTGATAAGTAAATAATAAAAACTGTTAGCTTTCATTGTTAGAGTGGCCGTGCCAATCTCTTGTCCAGGCTGGGATGCTTTGAGTGTGAAAGTATCAACAGCGATGCTGGCGCTACAAGTGGAAACCTGAACTGTCTCAGGCAGACTAGGACAGTTACTCTAACCTCACTCTAACCTCAACAGTGGTGCAGTTTAATCTGGGTTCTTAATCATGTACTCTGCTTCTATAGCCCAGCAGTTCGAGATGTGTGAAGGCTGTTCTGAAATCATTTACAACACTAATGCATTACCTGAGACAGTAGCTTTGCAGAATTTAACAGTACATTTCACAAATGGCTTTCAAAGTAGGTAAAAGTATATATTGCTGACAATTAACGCTCACATGGCTTTTAAAATTAGTCTTTCCCAGAGAAATTTGTTTCAGGAAGTGGGTGCCAAGGTGTCAATTCATGCCATCAAAATTAAAGTGAAGTTTATTATGGAAAACTTTTTAATGCTAAAGCAGAAGAGAATAATTGTTTCATATTATATTTAATCTTTTCTCTTTCATTCTTTTTACAGTTTTTCGAGGTGCCATTTGACTCAAACATGAATAGGACAAAAAACAGACCTCTGGTTCGTGGACAGATTAGGTAAAATCATGAGTATTATTCTCTTTCACATCTAGAACATTGATTTGCATGTTCATCGGAAAGCATATCCCATACCTTTTCCTTGAGCTGTGAAGATAACAAATTTGTGGGACAGTTGGTATGGATGTGCAATACCTTGGCACTCCCAGGACAGTGTACAGCAAAGTACATAAGATAGAGCTAAGATCTGTAGGTGTGGTGCTCACTTCAGCAACACATATACTAAAAACGATCTGTAGGTGTGTGTGTGTTTTGTGGGAGTAACTTATGCTGTAAATTTTTTTATGCAGTTTTGAGATGTAGTCTTTGTTTCTCTTGTAGTGACTAAAGATAAAAATGTTACGTTAACACAAATAATTTTCAGACACATCCATATGAGGCAGTGGTGGCGAACCTATGACACTGTTACTTGTTTTTCTTTTAAGGCAAAGGTGTTAATGTATGAGTTGTTTTTCTAAACTAAAACCTCAGTATTCAGGTTTAATTGCAGTGTTGGCACTTTGTGAGTTTTGGGTGGCAGTTTCAGCACTCGGTCTCTAAAAGGTTCCCTATCACCGATACAGGGTTTCTGAAGAAGGATATTTCTAAAACCTTACTTTTTTCAGATAAGCTGATAATACTATTATATGCCAAATAGAGTACTGCCTCCATTACTCTCCTTTTCACCAAATTCGATTAAGTAGAACTAAAAAGCATATAAATATTTTAATATCACTAATGGCTAATAATTAAATATTTTCTTTTTGAATACCTCTAAACCAGTATTTTAAAATATTTTTTGAATCTAATACCCATCACAATCCTAGAAGAATGAAAAGAGCCATGTGGTTTACACTGGATTCCTAGTCTAAATCAGGGAATCCTCTCTGTATTTCCATGCCATGTTCTCATAGAACTAACTTATAACTTACTAGGCTAACACTTACAGATCGAATAATTACACACTAAATAAAGCAGCAAAGAAAAAAAAGATACCATCATCTAAGTCTATGTAAAAATGATTTTAAATATTAGCTGTTTTTAGACATTGAATTTTAATGAATTTAATATACTATTATATTTTAAAAGCCAGATGAAAATATGTCAAGGGAAAAAATACCATGTCTGCTGCTTTTTTACTTCATTTTGGTGAAATGTAAACAAAGCTATGTCTTTGTTATAAGATTAGAAACTATCAAAAGTGCTTTTGATTGAGTAAGGTAGAGGGGAAAACACAATCTCTACAACTCATGTTAGAAATTAAAAGCTGCTCTGTCACTGGTCATATCATAAGTATGTTTTTAATGATTGGGAATTTCTGTTTAGTCATTTTTCCTCAGTGATATTATGCTGTCATTTAGAACCGGGGAGAGAGGGGTAGTATAGGAAAGGGGTCAGTGGATAGTCAGTAGGCATAGAATGATTTCCTGGTAAAGATCCATCATTTTGTTAGTGCCACATCTTACTTTGTGCATTGTGGGCATAGCAGAGTCTGTCGGGAGGGAGCATGGGGCCTTGGTGGGTGTAACTGGCCATATCCTTTTAAAATAAAGGTTCTAAGGAGTGTAACCATTAGTCTTGTTTAAACTTACAACTTCTTTTGTTTACAAAATGGCCCAGGCAGAATCTCATTTGTGAAAATAAATCTAAATGGCTGTTTTAGCAGGCAAATTGGCAGCTTGAAAAAAATGCGAACTTATTTGTGTGTGTGTGTGTGTGTGTGTGTGTGTGTGTGTATGTGAGCACATATGTATTAAATCCAGGCCTAAACATGTGCTCTAGTACTGAGATACCAGTATCACCTACACAAAGTTACTTTTATAGCTAGGATATGTTTTACTAAGTAGGCACAAGGAGCTCTTAGGAGCCTGCAGCAGAAATCTTCTCACACTGAAAACATTTTAAAACTAAAATCTTCGTGTCTTTCCAATTCTTATTTATTATAATTACTAAAATATTATTTGCTACACAGATGTCCAAGTGGGTTACCATAGGAGTGTAGCAAAAGTCTTATAGACTATCCATTATCATTTTTTTTCTTATCTTTGGAGGTTTTTATGCTTATAACAGCTATTGGCCATTTTAAATACAAGCTTTGCCACCTTTGAAATTTTCTTGTAGCAGTTTGTTCAGTTTGCTATTTGATTTGAAGTGATATGCTTTGTTAAATCTACACAGCTTCATAGACTTAATTTACACTTTGGCATATATACTGTGGGTCCCTGTCATTGTTCAACAGGCAGCAGTTAATAGGTCTAGGGGAAAAAATCTTCTGAAACTCTTGGCAATGACAGCTATTTCAGCCTTGCACTTATATTGGTGTCTATCTGTCCAAAAATATTCTACAAACATTGACAGAAAAATTATATTTCACCAACTTTTCAACTAATGCAGCTTTTTAAAACATTTTTATTTAAGTGAACAAAATTCACTTCTAAAGAGCTAAAGTAATATAGTCATCCCTAAGGAAGGAGATGTATGCCTGGACAACTGTGGTGATTTTTGCGAGGACCCGGGGAAATCTGCTTATGGCAGCCCTTCACTTGTGCAGCTTTGTTGAACAGTTAGGCACATGTGTGGCCACTATGCAGTTTTTTTCCTCTCTTCCGGAAAAGCATGTTGGGGAGGGACACACAGCAGACACCTTACAGGTGGTGAACCTATGGCACATGTGTTACTTGTTTTTCTTTTAAGACAAAAGATGTTAATGTGTGAGTTGTTTCTTTCTAAACTCAAACCTTAGTATTCAGGTTTAGTTGCAGCATTGGCACTTTGCAATAAATAAGTGGGTTTTGAGTCGTAGTTTGGGTACTGGATTCTTAGAGGTTTGCCATTACTGCTATAATCTTTTCTGAAAGAAAGAAGAAATTAAACAAGCAAAAAAGCATTCTCTTTTTACATCAAGTCTATAAGGCATCCTTAGAATATCTAGTAAAGTAGAGAAATGAAAATCAGGGTTATGGAAAAAAGAATATGAAATAAATGGTTAATAAGAAAAGTTTATCAAATTCACATGTGTAATTAATAAAATCAAACTGTAAGTTTGATTTTTACACTTTCTGAAATCACAGTTTGTATCAGAATCATGTAAACATTATACATATTAGCTAGATTTCTCACAGTAGCACCATGAAGTATATACTGTTAAATTCTCCCCACCACTCAGATGAGTAAACCAAGACTCCAGTTGTTATAAATGGCAGAACCAAAATTCCCTTGAATTCATGACACCTATCCATAACAGTCTCTAAAAAGTCTCTTTGTCCATAAGAACAAAACACCATTCTTGGAAAATCAAATTTCTGCCTTAGTTCTTGATAAATAAGAAAGTACCCTTAGTGATGATTTTAAAAGAATGTCCTCAGCATCTTCTATACAGGAAAGCAAACAGCAGGTTTCTGATGCATACCTTGGTGCAAGCCAGAGACAGAATGCGAATGTTTTGTGTAAAGAACCATCTACCGTGTCCAGCTTTGAAGCAAGTGAGGAAGAAGACGCTTGAGGATGCCTATCGAGCCAGATTAAACTGAGACAGTACAAGGAGGAGGGGAGAAGACGTCAGCATTCTGTGTGTATCAAGTAATGAATGGATTGAAGAGATCATATGTTCCACCCTAAGATTTGATTGCAAAGCGGGCTAAAGCTTGAGTGGATTTAACCAAAGTGGTCACGGTTAAACCTGTTGTCACACCAGAATCATTGATAGTGTCCTCTGTCACTTTCAGCCTCTCCAGATACCCACCCTACATAAAGTGGATGATGCTTATAATTATGATATTTACAGAATTTCTTTATTTCTAAGACTATTTCATAGAAATTGTTACTGCTTGTTTTGCCTAGAAGAGAAAAAAGTACATAAGTGGAAAGCATAAAATATCTAAATCACTTTGTTGAGTATACATTGTAATACACCTCCTTAAAAATAGCTTTTTGTTAAGTGGTAGTATCTTACTTTTTCTTATAATGCAGCAAAGGTGTAGTCAGCGGGCTTGTTTGGCTATTTCTTGCAAATATGCTGTAAGCTGTAATCATTGCTGTGAAGAAGGAGTTGAATATAGAGCTTCTTTTCGTCACGTATTGAAACTCACATTGAAATATAAGCTCACTTTATAAGTCGAATCTGCAAATTCAGAATCATATAATGAAGGTGAATGTCAGAGAAGTTTACTGTATTTAAAAATGTGATTCAGTGTAGTCCAGTTTTAACTTGGACCAGAGTAAGTTAATCAGCAATACTTAAATTTTATATAGTAGAAAACATCTTAGTCTTCAGATATTCTTCATAAGGTAATCATTGGCTAGTGAAAAATCTTACCTGATTCTAAGCTTGGCAAGTTATATAATTAATTTTTCTGTACTGCCACCTCCTCACATGTAAACTGGGATCCCATTTCCGAAGTTGTTCATCTCATAACATTGTTATGGAGATAATAGTAACATCAATAAAATCATGTAAATGAAAGTACATTGCTAGGGAAGAGGTTTAAAACTATAGAGAAATGTAAAGTTTATAGAACTTTGGTCTGTTTCCAAAATTTGCTTTAAAATATAAATATTTGATCTACCAGACAGTAACATGAAAAAAGAAATCCAAGTTACAGTACTTTCAAAGAAGGGTGAAAAGGAAGCAAAAACACTGGCCAAGAAGAGAACTCAGAGAGTAAGGATTGCATGTTCCCATTATCAAGGTTAAATCGGTCGGCAGGAACTGCTCAGTGGAAAGTAGTGGCAGGTTATCACATCTTTCATTCATGCTCTCACCATCAGAGCCCTTCTGTGGAGAGTGCTGTCGATGTAGAGAGTATGCTGTTTTCTAGGGTTGAAAACATATAGATGACATGGTCTTCCTTCTCTTAGAATCACTTGAAGGAAATGGCACCTCACATGCATAAAAAACATACTAACTGTTATCAAAGAAAACAGTTCACTAAACAAAAAGATGTTTTTTAAACATATCTAACAGGCATGCTGCTAGGCCCAGGAGGTTCTGTGGTAACCAAGACATATTTCTTTCTCTTGCAGGGTACTGACTAAGCATCTTATGTATAGTGTGTTCAATACTATCATAGGGACAGGCCCCAGGTGATGTCAGGGCACAAAGAGTGCCACCAAACATAAACTGAGGATGACCTATCAGAAGGAATTAAGTATTGAAGCTGAAAACCTAAGGATGCATAAATAAGCCACACTGGCTGTTCCTGGCTAAGCTCTTTTCTGTTCCTTCCTCCTGAGTCTGCTCCCTAGTTGCTGATTTTTAACTTTCTTATTTCCTTCTTCCCCTGCATACACTGTACTCTACACTGTCTACACTTGTAACCCAGATTGCTCATCTGAGTGTGGGCCCTTTGCAAATCTCTGTTGCGCACCCCTGTAGGCACCTCAAGTTCCCCATGTATGTGTATATCACTTTCTCTCTCAAATCTGTCCTTTCCCTTATATATCTTAATTTACATTCCAAAGCCAGGCACTTATAAACTATCCTAGACATTTTGTCTTATCCCCTTTATCTGAGTAGTCAATAAATCAAGTCTTCCTGGGCTCCTGAATTACCTTGGGTCTGGGCCCTCACCCTGCTACTGCTGTAGCTTCACCATTGGGTAGTGTACTCACAACAATCACCAAAAAAAGCCATTACTCTTTACCTGGTGTGGTGGCATATGCCTATAATCCCAGCACTCAAGAGGCTGAGGTAGAAAGGATTGCAAGATTGAGACCAGCATGGGCTATATAGTAAGTTCACAGCCAGCCTGAACTATATACTGAAATCCTGTCTCAAACAGAATAAAGGGGGGAAAAAAAAAGACATTACTATTCACTCAGGTTCCTTGTTTAACAGAGTGGAGTAAAGCCCACAAGACAGAGTCCCACATAATTCTCCACTCTCCTCTATTGGGAATCTCCCTAAAGCCAGTGGCTTGAATGCCCAGCCACCTAACTAGAGCCTTTCTTTTGTTCCCAGTTTTAATTAACTTGGTGATTCTCAAACTGAGTGAATGTAGTCATTATTTCTCAGACTCATATGCACATAACCTTGTGTGTACTTTATGGATGACTTCAGGGGATTTTGAAGGATAATTTTGAGTGTAATACATTTTCACCTTAGGGCTGACTTACATAAACTAAATAAGCTGCAGCTCCACTGTATTTCCAGAAGATGAAAATGTATGTGGCCTTGGTAGTGCACTGGCTGCCACCTGAGTGCTTCTCACTGCCTTCTGTCTATGTCATCTCCCACGGTGCCAAACATGACGTTGAATGTACTGTATCTAAAAGGAGCAGTGAGATAATTAGTTATTTTTTAAATAGTTGCTCATAGTAAAAATGTACTCTCTATATTTTAAGCAAAGAACTTTTCTTGTAATTTTTTAAACAAGTATAATCTTTATTTAAATTGCAGTCTGCAGTGTGCTGTTTACATCAGTCATGCCCCAAGTGAAAGTACAGGGGGTGCCTATCCTTTCCCAGAGAGGCCAGCATTTCCCCATCACTTTAACCTTACAGTGGCCGCAGAACAGATGCTGCTTGGTGACCTGTTGGGGAATCTCAGGCCTGCCATCCACCACTACTCTACAGCTCCCACAGCCTGGAACTGGCCCAAAAGGCGGAGTCCTGGGCAGATGCTCATCTACACATGTATATGCACGAAGCTAAACACGGGCACATCCACAGTGCATTTCTTCTGCCCTTCTCCCCACTGGGCTTAGCCTGGCACATACAGTTTTCATTCATCTTCTAATTTCTGATGCTCCAGAGAGGAGCCTGGCAAAAATCTATTGTTCTAGACCCCAATCACTGCTGAGCAATGATCCTGGGAGATTACATTTATCTCTGGGGCAAGGTGGCAATAGGAGGCAGGCCCAGGCCAGTGGTTCCCAAGGACCCTGGGAATAGTGCCCTGGGTCATAGGGTGGAATGACCCTAGAAGCTGTTCTGGAGACCAGCCCTTCCTGGTCACCCAGGGTAAATGAAACAAGTGCACTGTGCAAGTGTGTGTTGGGGACGGGTGAAGGAAGGTCTCTCCAGTTCTTAGCACAGGGACCCAAAAAAGCTTGCAATCACCAAATAGGGGTGGGGGCACTAAATTCGAGTTCCTCGGGGCAGCCCTTTGTACCCTTGTCTTCAGAAGGCAAGGCCCTCACCAGAAAGCACCTGGTGTTGAGTGTCCCATGCACCCATCCTCCCAGTCTGCCAGAGGTTAGCCTTCTGGTCTCAGTTTAGTGGGTCCACCCACCCAACATGTCCTACACCATTCTAGCAAGTCCTGCCCTCCCTGCTCCTGTAGCCTGCACCTTTCGCTTGATGTTCCTCCACTTGGACCTTTTAAAAAGATTCTCTTGAATTGAAAGGGAGACAGAGAAGTTAAAGGCCCAAACCCACAGGGCAGTGGTAGCAGATGAGGTGGGAGTTGCACAAACCCTCTTTGTAGGCTGCTGGCTCTCTGAGAACAAGGATCATACTCAGAGGGACACTGAGTCCACGCCTAGTTCACTGTTTCAGCTTTTCAACACAGTTAGAATGCTGGATCAAGCCTGGCTTCAGAAGTCAGCCCTCGGGACTTCCCTGAAGGACTTACCCCACTTCCCTTGCATCATCGTATGCTTGTGGGCAGAGGGCTCTTGGGAGCTTCCCAGCAGTGGAAAGTCCCCTCACACTGAGCCTCTCTGGAGCCTGCTGCCAGGAGCTGCTCAGCCCAGTGCACAGCCTTGGGGACTGGGTAGCCTGCAGAGAAACACATCCTGTTGCCCTGTGTGGGCTGCACTGGCTGACTGGAAAAGGGAAAGCCTTTATACATAAATATAATTTAATGAAAATGAGACCTATGGTATTGCAGTATTTGTTTCTTCTTCCCAAGGAGAATACAAAGGACAGTACTTAAGTTTTATCATCTTTCAATTGCCCATATAAAAGTCAGTTCTGGGGTTAATGGTATAGCTCAGTGGTAAAGCACTTGCCTGGCATGGGTGAAGCCCTGAGTTCTGTCTCCACCACACTTGCACTGTGCTCACACACACACAAAAGCCAGTTCCATATTTTTGAGGTATCACTGTTATGGTTTAGATCTAAAGTGTCCCCCAAAGATCATGTGCCAAAGGCTTGATTGCAAGCTGAAGAGCTTTTAGAAAGTGATTGGATCATGAGAGCTCTGGCTTCGTAAGTGGATTAACCCACTGATGGATTGATAATTTGGTGACATTATCATTATTGAGAAGTGGTAGACACTTAGGAGGCGGGGCCTTGCTGAATAGAGTGGGTCCTTTTAGGTGTTCTCTAGGGGCCATGCCATCCCCAGCATCCCCAGCCTGTTCCTCTCTGGTGTGTTTCTGTTTTCTCTTTTGCTTGCTCGCTCTCTCTCCTCTCTCTCTCTCTCTCTCTCTCTCTCTCTCTCTCTCTCTCTCTCCCCTCTCCCCTTCCTCTCCCTCTCTCTTCTCTTTCCTTTACCCCCTTTCCCCTCTCCCTCTCCCTATCCCTCCACACTTGGGAAAAATACTACTCTCCCTTTTTTTTTTTTCACAAGTAGAAAAGCATAGTTCTATTAAGAGAACATGTCTAGATTTATCCTAAAACTTCCAGGGACACAAGAAGTTAATTAGCTATGCTGATGGTCTATTCTAGAGAACACTGTTCCCTAACAATAATTGCTAATGGTTAATAGAAACATCCTTTTGCAGCTTCTATTTACTAAATGTAAGTCCTGTGGAAACACTTGACCCCATGACTTTCTGCCTTTTACTTCAGTTCTGGGGCTGTTACAGTAGAATTATTTATCAGAGTCTTTAATGGCTTGGGTCCTCTTGATGAATTGAGTACATTGTGCATCACGTCACTCAGGAAACATCCCAGATGTACATGGATAGACCCGGAGCCGCCGTGCATTTGGCTGAAGAGTTCCTACTTCTGCATTGGAGGAAGTCTGGAGAGAAGTGCTCCAGAGGGTCATAATGGAATGGTCCTAACCTCTCCTATCAGCTCCTTACCACAGAATTTATCCCTATTAACTGGGAGCCAAATCACTGTATCTGTTCTCCTTGCACTGCCTTTGAGTCCAGCTACATCGCAGCCCGAGGGCTCCACGGCTGTTGGTTGTCTGACCACATGTCTGTAAGTGGACTTGTTGTAGGCAAAATCAAGAAGTGGTTTGTTTCTGAGCCCATCGAACCCTCCTGTTTCTCTGCTGTCTTTATGTCCTCGCTACTAACTCCCTTGCCTATCACACACTAGGTATCCATTGTCCTTGAACTCCTTCTACGACCATGTCTACTTGAAACATTGGTCCTAATTGGATAAAATGGATTTAGTAGTTTTGGGGTAGTCAAGGGGAAGAAGAAGAGGAATGGTTAAAAGTGAATATTTTCCCAAGATAGACCTCATTGCCTCAGGGAAAGACAAGACCAAGTATTTTTCCATAGCAGATTACAACTGTCAGAATCTAAGACTTGTATTTGCAAGTCAGTGTGGGCCATTAGAACTCTGTTCCACTTTATGGTCTTCAAACAGATTCTGTAACCTGGGGACCAGCTTGCCTGTAAACAGGTTGTGTAGCTCAGACTCTCCAAGGACTTCTTCCAATTGTGTTGCCCAGCTGGTTCCTTTTCTTCTGACTTAATATTTGAACCGGTGATCCTTCTCTCTTAGACAAAAGTCTATTAAATCGACTGCTGTACGCAATTATCCATATGTTTCTCCTCTTCTAGGAAGGATGATCCATTTACCACTTTACTGGTTACAGTTTAGCTTCCAGCTTCACTGTCCATCCCTACTTTTCTCTGTATTTCCACTTTATTTTTTCTTTCTGAATATTGTCTCTTCTCAGCCCTCTTTTGCATAAAATTGACTCATCACCAAAATGGCAACCTCTCCTTTAGCTCCCAAGGTCATCCAATTGGGTTCTTTGTCCAATTCCAAAGCTTTGAGAGAGAAAATTTGATTTTATTTCATCCCTGGTCCAGCCCCCTGGGGCAAAAGAAAGGAATGTAGGGGACAGTTAACCATTAGGAGTTAGGGAGGGGATGATATCTTTCCTGGGCTGCTCGCTTCTGACTTTATTTAGGTTGCGCTTGGCCTAAGGTTAACTCAAGCATGATTCTACTTTCTAGCTAGAATCCACCTCTCCTGCCCTCGTGTCAAATCCTGCCTTTGGTAGTTAAAAGCTTACAGAAGAGATTCTCAAATGTAGTATTTCTGGAGTCTTCTGTTTTACCTGTGATGTAGAGCTCAGCCTCCTGTCATTCTCCTTTCTGTCCTCACAGTACAGTATTTGGCAGCTTTTCTGTAGGATGTTTCCTGGTTTCATTAAAATTGGAGTTTCTTGCTCTCCTTGTTGTTTTCAGAGAACATAGAGGGATGCAAACACCTTTAATCTACCATCTTTGTCAAACTTAAGGTACTTCCAACTTAGATTTATAATGTGTCTTACCACATGTGTGCTTTTTAAGTAATGCCTTTTTTCCTTGCCAACCCTAATTAAAATTCATGTTTCTTAGGAATTCCACAGCTACCGTTTCATCTAAATATTTTAGAATTCAGTAATTTCTCTTTTATTCAACCTAAAAATTCACTGATCGTCTATAATGTTCGCAGCACTGTAAATTTTAGTTTTATACTGCTCAGAGCTTTATAATCCAAGAGAAAAATTAGCCGGATGTACAGAATCCTTAGCAGATGAGACAAGGCAGCCATAAATATGTTGAATGAAATGAATAAATTGGTGTGAATGAATAAGGACAGAGTGGACAGGGAATGCTTCCTGCAGGAAGGGGGACCTGCGCCAGACCTTTCTTGTTATTTTGAAAGACATCTGTATTTTGATTACATCTCCTTTGAGTTAGCCGTTTCCCAGCTTGGTGACACTGACAGGGAAATAATACATGTCAGCATTAGTTTTTCCAACTTAATGGATCAGATGAGAGCGATCCATAACTTGTAAGCTTTAGGTATGGGCTATAAGCAGAGAGATTGCACGATAAGAGCAGAGCAAAAGGTTATTTAGAAAGGATAAATTAAAACACTTGGAATCGGGGTCAGCCAATACCTGGTCTTAAAATGAATGATGAAGATTGAGTTTTAGAAATGAAATGAATGGATTGTTTAGTTGGCATTATTAACTTAAAGAACAGGGTTTAGCTTAAGTATTATAGGGATTTACAGGAGACATTTTTCAAATTTACTGAAGGTTTTACCAGTAAGCACTTAAGCAAATGTAAACATTTCGTGGGCTGCAGGGGAGCTGTGAATATTATTCATCACCCAGTCACACTAGCCTAGCCGATGTGTACCCAGACCAGGCCAAAGCTCTGCACAGTTTCTATGGATTGTTATGATTAGTCTCTTGGTGTGTGTATATTGCTAATGTAATAAGAACATAAACATTTTATAAGTATAGAAATTTCTTTTTTTAATATTAACCAGGGATGTGAAGTGGCAGGAAGAGTGAATTTGGTCTCAACTTAGTAATAGAGGTGTTAATATAGAGAACTTGTTCTTAAAATCATTTGGTATTATGAACCATAGTAAGAGTCAACAAAAAGTCTCTGTATATATTGTCACGCTTAGTCATTACAGAGCGCAAATGAAAAGAACACTGGGATTCTCCAGAGGTTACCCTTCTTTCTCTCACTGTCATAAGCAAAAAGAAAGAAAGCAATTGTGCCTATTCTGAAGCACTCTGAATTGATAACATTTATTGACAGCAGTTCTACAGGGGTGATTCTTCAGTTCCCATCTTCCTGTTGATGACCAGATAATTATAACAAATATGCACATGAAGGGGTAACTATAATATTGTAATAACCTAGTCTATGACTTTTGCAGCCACTTGAAAAGTATGTCACAAGAACAAACACCTTTTATTAATGATCTTGGTTCATTTAGTCTAATAATCCTTCACTTTGATTCCTCTTTTTCCAAATAAGAAAAATTAGACATGGTCAAATGCCATTCCCAATGGTTGATATTGTGAGTGGTAGTTAGGTTAGTGTTCTCTGTTGTGTGGTTTGTAAGGTTTCATTTGGGCACCATTTTTAGGTATAGAGAATATAAAGATGAACTGTATAGTCACTGCACTAAAATGAACATAGCACAGGGAAGGGACAAGTAAAGCAGCAGATCATGTTAGTGTAAAGACCTTTAAGTACCATGACAGCCACAGGACCAACATTGAGGCCAGCCATGTGGACTGCATCAGGAATGTGAGGAAAACAGTTCTAGGAGGAGTTTTGTTTTTATTTTTGTTTTATTTACTCATTTATTTGGGGGGCGGTGCTGGGGATCGAAGTCAGGGCCTTGCGCTAGCCAGGCTAGCGCTCTACCACTGAGCTAAATCCCCAGCCCTGGAGGAGTTTTGTTACTGCTTTTTTTTATTGCAGTGCTGGGAATGGAACCTAGGGCCTCACGTGTGCCAGGCAAGGACTCTACCACTGAGCTGTGTACCTCCAGCCCTTGTTTAGGCTTAGAGGACGAGTAAGAACTGGGCATTCAAGAGGAAGAGCAAAGCATCGGGAAGGGGCAGGAGATCATTTTAGGCAAAAGAGCAGCATGCACAAAATTAGTAGATACTTTCTTTCCAGAAGAAATCTTTCACCTAGACCCAAGGGAGCAAAGCAGCAGCTCCCAGACCAGATCCTGAAGAGGCAATTTTTATTTGGCTCACTGAACTTTCCTACAGTTTGCTTTAGTTTCCACTGTTTAAAAACAGAAAATATTTAGGTCAAACTCCAGATTTCCAGGCTGCTTTTGTGCTTTCCACATGGTATCTACCAGCCAAACAGTGGCAGTTCCCATCGCCCTCCCCACTCCTCTTTTTTCTTTGGGTAGGCCCCCTTCACACCTTTCCATTGCTAGAGTAGTCCCAGTGGACGTCTGGGTTTGCACACTGTCCTTGAGCAAAGCTCCTGTCCCTAGGCCAGGTGAAGAGATACAGTCAGAGATAGGCCCCAGATCTGCAGGTGGGCAGCAGTACACACGTGCTCCTGGGCAGTGTCCAGAACTGCAGGGGTGTTTTTATGTCAGATTCACTTTTTAAAAATTGCATTTTATTAAAGGTTTTCAAAACTCTTTAAATTTCATTAACTCCATATTGTGTAGGTGAACAAAACTGCTTTTCAAAAATGGAGTCCTATAAATTAAAAATTGGGAGGTCAGAAAATTAAACCATCTGGCTAAAGTAGGAAAAGGAAAAGCATGTGTCTCATGTGGCAGGCAGTAGGTGCTGTGAGAGTGAGGAAGAATGGAGGGATCCAGTAGGTGGTTCCTGCCTTCAAGTTGTTTGAGAAATAAAGATTGGACTACTACACTGGAAACTCTGATTTTCATGAGTGGGTCAAATGATAGAAATCACCCCCCTAAAAAAATTCCAGAGTCTCTGTATCAATATCTTTCCCTTAAACTAAATTGATGTCACACAACTCACAGGTCACAGTTTGTGTCTCTATGAATGAGGGGACTAGATCTCAGAGGTAAACAGTGAGGTAATGTTCATTTTGATGTTTTATATTCTATTATTATTTTTTGTAGACAGTTTTATCTTCTTCCCAGATTAGTAAGATTCTTTCCATTGGTTTTCAAAAACTCATGGCTCAGATCTCTTTTGTTTGATTCCTTGAAAAAAATTTTAAATGCCACAAACTATATCTCTTGCGTATAAACAATGACAAAAAATATTTGTTTATTCTTGTATTTATTTTAATTATGTTTTTATTTTAATTTCCTTTTAAAATAGGTTTTGTTTCCTCATTTTCCTTAAATTCTGAATTAATATCAATCATCTGCTGTATCTATAACTTGAAATTTATTGAGAAATGGAAACTCCTAATAAGATTCTGGGAAGACATTTTCAGAATAGTTATCTATAGAGACTTTATCCAGAAGCTCATTTCAAAGCTCAATTGTGGGATTTATACAGGAAATTAAAGTTAAATTGGCTTGGTTTGATTAAGCTCTTGGGTTTTCTTTTGTTTTTGAAGAAAGGAAATTTTGTTTAGTAATTTAAAAATCATTTATTCTGGAAGAATGACCAAGAAGTATGACATTAATTTTTGTATAAACCAGTTACCTGCAGAACTGCTCAAAATACAAAGCTTTCTTGATTTCATATTATATTTCATAGACCTCCTGACACATTACTTAAACAGAAAGTCCACATTTTCCCAGGAAGTTATTTAAAAGTCAGGTGATTTAAATTACATTCTTTGATTGCAATAAATAGACATCACATTAAAGCTTGTATTTCTCTCATTTTTCCAAATATCTGTAGGAAATTCTACTTTGATAGAGCTACATAAGAACTTGTGTTTTGTAAACAAAACAATGTTATATTTTAAGGGAGGAAAAATAATTCATAGCTATGTATTGGCAACTCTTCCCACTCTTCGTCTATTAGTTTCTTTTCTACAGTAGCCTTGAGTGGGAAAAGCTCAAGTAGAAAGATCTCACTCATACAGTGATATTCAGTGGAAAGATACCTCACTTTAAAATGCAATTCAGTTTTGCATGTGAGTTTTGAAATAAATCATCGTTCAACTCTCAGCATGAACCATAAACCTATTTACCTAAGCAAATAAATGAATATAAAATATTTTAGTTCAAGAAAATCACTGGGTCTTTCTTTTCACCCTTTATCAAGTAAGTGCTATTTTTCTTATTCGTACATGTATCCCGTGTTATTGAAAATTAGAAATTTGTTCCAATGTCATCACATTTTGTACATGTGCATTTCTGATCTTTCCCATATAAATTTGTTCTAACAAGAACCATGTAGCCACGTTAGTTTCTCTAACCCTAATAAAGCCATTATAGCCGCTTCTGTAGGAGTACAGCAGCCAACATTTTTAAAAAGATGTTTTCATCAATCTAGTTTTTCCTCTTGCTGATTTATTTTTGTAATTTGATATAACAAAATGTATAATTGTTATAATTGAAAATAAAGTTTTATATCCATAAGTCTATAGGTTTGAAAATTAATCAGGAGAAAATCAATTTTAAGTCTATTGGTCCCTACTTCCAGATCCATTTTAAATGAATCCTCTCTAATAATTGTCTTATTTCATCCATTCAGTTTGAAAGTCGATAGTACTTGTGTTTGTGTTATGTGTCTGTCATCCTTTCTAGATGAAACATATTTTGTTCACTATTGTTACTGTCACATATAGCATAATAGCTGCTGTATAGTCAATGAGAAACTTGAATGAGTGAGCGAACAGACAAAACCGTATGTGCTTATTTAGTGAGCACTCTTACCTAGTGCTTTATGTATGTCATCATTGCATTTGCTTTTTAACATAGTTCTATGAAGTATCTCCCATTTTACAGATGAGGAAACTAAGGCTTCTGATTAAGCAATTTGCTCAAACTCACACAGCTAAATGGAGTAAAACCTCTTACTTTCCCTGTAGTCTTGTTATTGGCCCTTTTTTAGCAAAAAAGTTTGACCTGAGCATCAGTCTTTCCATGAAAAGAATCCTTAACACCCTTTACTTCACAGTTGAGGAAACTAAGGACCAGATAGGTTGTGCTAGTTAACATCAGGGCCAGAACTAGAACTCAGACTACCTGATTTGTATTCAGCATCCTTAGTTATATGGCTATTAAGAAACCACAGGCTGGGGATTTAGTTCAGTGGTTAGAGTGCTTGCCTGGCAAGCACAAGGTCCTGAGTTCGATCCCCAGCACCAAAAAAAAAAAAAAAAAAAAAAAAAAAAAAAAAAAAAAAAAAAAAAAAAAAAAAAAAAAAAAAAAAAAAAAAAAAAAGAAACCACAATATAATAACAACAAAAGTGATAATAATATAATATTAAAACATTTTTTAAATCATTTCTGATATGAAAATGTTCCAACAGATGCAATAGTAGAGATACTAGTACAATGAACCTTGGTATCCCCAAGATCCAGAATCAACAGTTATAAAGATTCTGCCACATCTGCTTCAGCTCACCTTTAAAATACCACTAATGGCTGGGGATTCAGCTCAGTGATTAGAGTGCTTGCCTTGCAAGCACAAGGGCCTGAGTTCGATCCCCGGCACCACAAAAAAAAAAAAAAAAAAAATACCACTAATGGTCTACTTCTAGCCACACAACTATATTAAATCCAGGTCGATAATACAGGAAAGTCAAAGGATACAGCGCAGTTCCTCTAATCACTGTGGTCTTCCTAACTTTTCTGCCTCCTTGGCACCCTCCCAACGCACCTTGGGTGGAACGTCTTTCAGTGGTCCCACTGCCTGCAACATTGCTCTTGACCTTTTTGTCCAATCCTCTATCCATCTTTCCATGACGTCTGTTTAAACACCATTTCTTCCTAGAAATATCTGTCCCTCAAACACACACACTAGGTTGGGTGCTCCCATTTTGCCTGTGTTTGCTCTGTTGAACCACACTCGATTACACATGCCATAGGACAGAAACCACATCCATCTTGCTCACTGTGTGTATTATATTAGTCAGCTGTCTCTTCACTGGCACAAAATACTCAACACCCATAACATAAAGGAAGAGAAGTTGAATTTGGCTCATGGATTTAGACAGTTCAATCCATGGTAAGCTCGTTTCAAGGCAGAAACCTCATGGCTGAAGGGCATGACAGAGAAGAACGCATTCGTGGTGGCTGGGAGGCAGAGCAGGGGAGCAGCGCCAGAGTGGAAAGAGCCAGGGACCAGATATAGTACCCAAGGACATGCCTGCATGACCCACCAACTGCACCCAGAGGGTATTTTACTAATCCCCAGGGCTGCGCTCAAGCCAATCAATTTGACAGTATAGCTTAACTGTCAAACCATGTTATATCCCACATCCATCCCTTTTTTTCCCCTCAAGTGAAGGTGTCCTAGTCATTTTCATCTGGAGGAATGCAGTAAAGGCTTTGGGCTTTTTTTCAATGGGATGAACTGAAGGAGATTAAACATGGGAGGCTACTTGAAGCTGATAGTGAGTTGTCTAAAGACTTAGGCACTTCAGGCCCTCAGCACACCCAGGAAATGAGAGGAACTGCAAGTCATATTATAGCAGCATGTCCCTCCCGGCATGCCAGTTGGGAAACTACATTAAATAAACAAACCAGATTCCATTTCTAAGTTATTTTACTCTTCTTAAATCTCAGCTTCTCATCAGTCAGTTGAAGATAATACTCTCTCAGTAAGCTGTTAGTTTTAAGGTTATTTTAGAGACTGATTGATGATTCTGATTTTTCATCTACACAATTGGCAAATTTTGGTTTTGTTGTACTTTTTTTCTATTGCCATGCCCAGTGTTAATATAGATTCTGGAAGTGAGTGTTCTCCAATTCTTCTGGTTGGAATATAAAACAGGGTAAAGTGGAGTACAGACTGGTAGTGTAGGTCAAAAATCCCTTAAAAATGGGCATATTATCTAGCTTAGCAATGTCACATCCAGAAATTTGTCTTAATTGGAAATGTGCACAAAAGTTAATCCATAACAGTTTCATCCCATTATTGCTAATTTTTTAAAAAGGAAAAAATTCTAAATATGAAAAAGGAATGTCGATTGGATTAATCGTGGTGTAGCCACAGAATAGGCCACTGTGTAGCTTTTAACAATGATGTTGTAAAAAAAAAAAAATTTAATGGCATGGGAAATCATCAGGATTTACTGAAATAAACCAAGTAACAAAATCACAGTTTAGTATGTTCTTATTTTTTAAAGTAGACATAGCATTGTAAAAAGGATAGAAAAATGTAAACCAGTATGTTTCTCTAAATAACTAATGTAGAATTTCTTTGTAATATTTGTAATTGCATACTTTGAGTTGAATGTTTATTACTTCTATAATAAGAGTTTTACAAAATGTGAAACATCACAGGAAAATAAGCTTCACACAGTTTGCAGTTGGAGTACCTTTGCCCTTAACATGAGAATGCTCTCAAGTCTGGCAATTCAGGGCTCCTTTCCCTGGGTGTTGAGAATGACTATGGCATCCTGGGGAAATACCTTCATTTTTGTTTGCGTGGCCTGTCACCCTGCTCAGTTTTCATTCATGCCCCTGAGCATATTGATTTAAACACCAAGATTGAGCCTTACGATTTTCTGCGATTCCTACGCAAGTCAGAAACTAAACTTCCACATAAAATTGCTTATCTCAATAGATTAAATTCATGTGTGCTTTTCTAAAAGGGCTTTTTATAACACTAATACCTTTGAATCCAACTGGCTTCACAGACTTTGGAGAAGGAGAGAACAGCCTTCTCTATTTTTCTTTTTTAACACAAGGGCCAATTCAGGAAAAATAAAATGTTTATGAGGTACATTTTTCTCCCACCCAAAATAAAGCTAGCTTTTTAGAGTTTCATGGTGGGGTGGTGGGGTGGGGGCTCTGTTCTTAAAAGTTTTAAACAACCTTATTGAAAGAGCCGCAGACACAACATTTGCCCTGCTTTTTAGCCATCTTTATCTAAATTCTCCTTTCTGGGCATATCTGAGATAGCAACACGGAAGTGTCTTCCTTAGCTTTCATCTGGAGGATTATGTTGCATGTTGGGAAGCCAGGCAGTCCCAGGGCACGTGATGCTTAGCTGTACCATAGAAAAGTCTATATCAGGAATACAGTTGAAGAGCAAATAGGAAGTTGCAGGGTGGAAGAAACAGAAAAAGTGTGACTCTCACCCCATCTGTCTGTTTAGCTTTGAAGAATATTGAGTCTAGAGAGGTCTTATCTTGGAGAATATACAAATAAACTTATTTATTTGATACAACAGGTCAGTAGACAATAGAGATAAAAGATAAAAAAAAAACAGATTAAGGAGCACACATTAACTAAGAGCAAAAAGGGAGAGTTTGTCTTTAAAAACAAAGAAGACAGCCTCTTCTCCTCAAATGGGAGAAAGGTATGGAGTAAATCTGAAAACATTTGCCACTGTTGTCACTGTTGTATAAGAAGGAAGGATGTCTATCAAGGGTATTGAAAGCTAGAACCTTGGGAAGATAGGAGACAAGTTGAAAGTCACCCTGAGGAGTCATGATGAAAATCAAGTCCAGCCCTATTAAGCCATCCTCATGAAATGGGGTAATTAGTGTGACTGTAGGGTTTTCCTCTTCAGGAGCAGAGACAGTAGGCTATTGGGCAGACTCTGGAAAGGAGCCGTCCAGGTAGGGATGAAAAAAGGGAAGGCAGAATAAAGATTGAGAGTGCTGAAGTGAGTATTATAGAAGGAATTGAAAAAAGGTTGCCCAAGACCAGATGGATAGAAATTTACCCTTGGGGCAGAACATGTACTCAGAAGTCTCTCAGTTGTAGTTCATGGTTCTTCTGTCACCAGCACTTTGATAGCAACATATTTCCATCAAAACTCCCATTCTTTTGGGTTCTGACTTCCAGGTAGGATGGCCACAGGCTTGGGAGGAGAGTCAGTGCCAGCCTGTTTGAGCATGGGAGCTGGATCTCTCCATCATAACTCTCCCTGCTCTTGTATTCTACCACCTTGGCTTCACTTGGTGTTTTCAGTACTGGGCTGTGCTTATCCCGCAACCCTGCCCCTGGGTGAGTTCTAACTTATCATTCTACAAGTTAGTCTTTTCCTAGAGGGACGGCCTTAGCCCTGTGAAAAGAAGGGTCTTCTCTCCTGTGTATGTGCATGGAGTAGAAATGACTTCTCTTGGAGAACCAGCCATTGCTGAAACTAGAGCACCCTGGAAGCTGCGCACTGGGTACTGGAGCTTCCTAGAGAGCCACTGTAGAATCTGAATTGAGTGGGTCACTGAACTCTACACAACCGTACTTTATGCAGGGATGGAATTATGGCTTCTGCAGGAAGGAAGCAGGCTTGAAGTTTCTTAAGAAAGAATAAATAAAGGTACATATAAACAAAAACTATAGTATATCCAATTTACCTAGACTCAAAAAGTCTTCAATGAGATTGCATACAATCTACTTTTCGAGTGCACTCTGTTAAGAAATAGGTTTATAATCATCACTGTCATCGTAGAGTTTTACTTGATGGTTTTCTTTTACATACATAACATTATGCAACTGCCTCTTGAAAATCCCTTATCTGTAAACCCAGTTATGGCTCTGTTGCCACCCGGTAGCCACCTAGCGTTCACACTTGTGCAGCTGGCACCAACCTGAGAGTTATTGCAGATACTGCCATGATGGTATTCACTGAGGCAAACCATTGTTACTCACTGCCATTAATTAGGTGATGCTTATATGTCCATCTCAGATGAACAGATAAAGAAAATGTGGTATTTATACACATGGAAATTTAAACTAGTGCAGCCACTAGCGATCAGTATGGAGGTTTCTCAAAAAAACTAGAAATACCATTTGATCCAGCTATTCCCCTTCTAGGTATCTTCCCAAAAGAGTTAAAGATATGTATTATAGTAATACATGCATACCCATGTGTATAGCAGCATAACTTATAATTGCTAAACCTTATAAGCAGCCTATATGTCCATCAACGGATGGATAAAGAAAACAATGAAGTACTGTTGTTCCATAAAGAAGGCTAACCCTGAATCATTTATAAGGAAATGGATGCACCTTGAAATGGTAATGTTAAGCGAGATGAATCAGACACATACACTTAAATATCTCATAGTTTCTTTTATATGGGAAACTCAGACTATAAATAAAGAGCAAAATAAAAGATAGATAATAGGAAAACAGGATATAGATCTTTTGCAAAAAGAAGTGGGGCCAAGAGATGGAGGAGGTGGGAGGGCAGGGAGGGGAAGGGGATAAAAACAACTAAAATGTGTTATGTACATGTACCAACTCCCCACAAAGAATATAATCGTTATGTACTGCAAATATATAGTAATAAAAAAGTATAAATGGAAGAACAATTTTCAGAATTGATATTACATTTTGTCCAAATCTTGTATTATTGTGGAGTAAACGGTTTGTTCGCAGTTGTCCTTTGCTTAGCACTAACTGTATAACAGAACACAGTGCAAAGCAGGCATCATCTTAGTCCTCACTTCAGCCCTGTAGGGAAAAGATAATGTGTGATGGAGTTAAGTGGAAAACGATTACTCGGTGTTCCCTGCTGTCTTCTAGCCCGTTGCTGGCCGTATCCTTTGCCACTTGTTGTGCGGTTCCAGGAGTCGCTGTTCTGACCTGGGGAGTGAATCCACTCACGGGAGCCCTGGGAGTGTTCAACATTTTCCTGTACACTTGCTGTTACACACCACTGAAGAGGATGAGCATTGCCAACACGTGGGTCGGAGCTGTGGTTGGGGCCATCCCTCCTGTCATGGGCTGGACAGCGGTCACTGGCAGCCTCGATGCAGGTGAGTGTCCCCCAGTGCCGAGCATCAGCTTCTCTGAACAGATCTGTGACGCTGGTGCCAGAAGCAAGAGCTTGTGGCTCTCCGAGCAAACATTAGCACACACCAGTCAGAGGTCTTCTGTTCGAAGCTATAGTTAGATTCCATTTTATTCAGTACCGATTCTTTTGGCAAATGTGTTGATGTGGCAGCGTGAAATACTATGAATAAAGAGCTAAAGGAACACTGTGTCATTCAGGCTTGCTGGGCATGACATGTACTCTCGTTTCTGGGGAGGATCCAGGTGAAAATAGGAGGCAGTGCTGCCTTAGCCTGGGACCACAGATACAGTAAAAAGAAAGCTCCTGAAAAACAGAAATCAAGTTAGGACTAGCTGATTGATTTTGGATGTCCCAACCCATGGAGAAGGGATGTGGAACTGGCCTCTGTCCCCTGTCATAGGGGCGCAGCCTCATTGGCAAGCCTCCCTCAATCCTGTAGATCAGGGTTGTTTCCTTCTCTTATGAAAGAGTGGATTATTTTCATTAGTTTCTAATTTATTTTCATATGATTTGCTTAAATTGTTCATGCTGTCTACAATAAAGCCATTGAAACATTTCTACATTTTTTTGGTAGTATGTCACAACTAAATTTGTGGAGTGAAAATAGCTCATTTTTACCATCTGTAAGGGAAGTTTCACAGTCTAATTAGTCAAGTAATTAGTGTTTTTGACCAACACTTAGGAAGGAAGTGGTGAGGTTTCCTGCAATATATGTAAGTACATATTTTTCACATGAGAGATCAAAAGCAGTTGACCATAAACCGTTACCCTGTAAGCCACATTTCTGAAACTTTTCATAAAAGTTCCTACACTCCGATTTGGCAAGCTTACAAATGCAATTACACCTTTACCACGATTGTCTCTTCGAACGGTTTTAATATCCTGTAAATAGTGGATTTTAATGACTCTGTAAATGTAATATTCTAAAACTTTTGTGCTCTTTTTTCCATAATAAACCTTAAACTGGTGTCTCATCCACATGGGAGGCAAGAGCAGCAGCCCAGCTAGGCCACCTGGGCTGAACCCAGTCTCCCCTTAGCTGTGTGACCTTTGGAATCGAATTCAGCCTCTTTCTGCAAGCATCTCATCTCCTACCTGGGGCTGGTGATAGTCTCTCTGCATGCAGCTGTTGGAAGGATTAAATAGGTTATTGTCTTAGTTTGTCCTGTGTTGCTCTAACAGAAGGCAAGAGACTAAGTAATTTATAGAGAAGAGAGATTTATTTCTTATAGTTCTAGAGGCTTAAAAATCCAAAGTTAGGGACCTGTCATCTGGCAAAGGCTTCCATGCTATCATTCCATGGTGGAAGGGAGGGAAGGAAGGAGAGAGAGAGAGGGAAGAATAAAGAGAGAATATGAGATTAAACTTGGAGCCAGTTGTGTTAGCACGTGCCTGTGGTCTCAGCATTCAGGCTAAGGCAAGAGGATCACTGCAAGTTCAAGGGCTGGGCTATATAGTGAGTTCAAGGCCAATCTAAACTGCATAGTGAGATCCTATCTCAATGAACTAAAAAGGGACAGTGAGAGAGAGATTAAACTTACAAGCCCCCAAGCTCTTTTACAGTCCTCATTCATCTGTTCCTGAGGCAGACCCCTCCAGACCTGAACACCTCCCATCAGGCCCAGCCTCCCAACTCTGTTGCACTGGGGACCAAGTTTCCAATGCATGCTTTTAGGGGTACACATTCAAGCCGTAGCAATTATTATATGTAAGGTGCTGTGCTATGGTAAGAGTTCAACCCTGATAGATAATGCTGTTGTTATGTTCAGTACTCCTTCATACAGTAAGCAAGTTAACACAGACAGATGGGAACAAGTCGTGAGATTTTATTTGATTTACAAATTTCAAGCAGTTCATTGTTGTTCCCTAGCTGTTGTTTTGAAGACAGTGACGTATCTGCAGGCTTGACACATTAGTGAAGTCTGTCTTGGGGTCGAGGGAAGTGGGTTTGGCCTCCTTGAACTAGATAGTATCTGAATTCTAACCTGGTTTCCCACTTACATTCAGAGAGCATACCCACATACCACCAGTTCTCTCACTCTGCCCACACTCCTCCTCTGTGATCCCACTGGAGCTCCAACCCTGACCAGCCCCGTAACTTGGCTGTCCACACTCCTCCAGACCCCCCAACATTCAGGTCAGGGCCTGTGGAAGAAAGCAAGTGACACCACGGCTCTGCATCCTCTGATGTCTCCTTCCTCAGGACGGAGCTACAGTTCGGCACATGGACCCCTGCCAGAAAATACCCTGTCCCCTGCCGGAAGTGCCTTTCAGTCTCTTCAATCCTGACATAAAGGAACAAGGCACCAAAAACTACATTTCTGTGTGGGGAGTCCCTGACAGGACCAGGGTCACAGTCCTTCTCCAAGGACCACAGACACAGGGAGAGGTATCACCTGACACAGGTGAAGACAGTCCATTTCAGACCCATGTAGAACTTGATCGCCACTATCGTTCAGGGCCCTGGAGCTCAGTTCCTCACTGAGGACTAGGAGCCTTGTTAACACCTCCAGCAGTTTCCTCATGGAGTCTGAGCCTCGGTGTGCAAAAAAAGGGTAACATTTCCTCTATGGAGTTCAGAGAGGCAGTATTGCAAAAGTCCTCTTTTAAGAAACTCAATGATGAATGCCAGCTAAGGGTGAGGCCATACCCTGATTAGATAGTAGACTGAAAAAATAAACACTTGTCTGAAAAAGTGAGATCCCTTCTCTACCTGAACACAACCTGGTATAAAACAGTATTCTGGAAGATTTGTAACCAGAGAGAAGTTCCCTTGGCAGTTTTTGACATTGACTTCTCTTATATCCTTTCTCTGTAAATCCTTTAAGACGCATTGCAGAATGCTCAATACCAGCATGGTTTACTGCCCCAGAATTATCACCAGTCAAATTAGATCAATCATGTGCCTAAAGCCTTGTGGTATTTGTGCAAAAAGAGTAATACTACTTTACATAATTTATTAAACTGCTTCTCAAAAATTTCAAAACATCAATTTGATAGAGCAATGAGATAAGCAGTAAATATCTGAGTAGGTTGAATGAACAAATCAGTGAATAGATATCTTCCATTTTACAAATGATACAGTTGAAGAGAATGTATTTGAAGATTTTTATTGTTGAGTTTTAGAAACAGTTGAATGTAGTTTATTCATTTTCTAAAACTGCATTGTCCACAATAGTAGCTACTAGCCACAGATGGCTATTTAAATTTAAACCAAATAAATGTAAGCGTTCAGTTCCCACTAGCCATATTACAAATGCCCAGAGTCACATGTGGCTAGCAGCTACCATATGCACAACACAGAAACAGGACATCTCCATCAATGCAGAAAGTTATCTTGGACAGTACCACTTAGAAGCACACAGTGACATCCTTCTAGGTCTGCATTCCCTCTGCCTTATACGACTCTGCGATTTAAATAATGGGGCATTGATGAGACTGTTCCTGTGGTCTCACTCAGTCAAAACCACTGGTTAGCAAACTAGTGCACATCACATGGCCTGGAGCATCGCTGAAACACAGAGTCCTGGGCCCCACCCTCTGGGTTCTGATACAGTCAGTCTTGTGTGGGGTTCTGACAATTTTCATTTCTAACAAGTTCCCAATGATGCTGATGCCCCTCGTCCAACAACCACACTCTAATGGCCACTAGTCTGCAAAGACAGAGCAAGAAGGAACGTCAGTGGTTAGAACACCTTGGATATATCTACAAATTGGGGCAGAGGGAGGACATGGACAGATGATAGTATTCAAAGTATGCTAATTGTGTCCGTATTAGCCTCAGAGGTTGTATTTCTCATCTCAGTTCTTAGGGGACATGTATGACTGAAAAGAACCCTTCAGAGAAAAAAATAGCCAAAAATGTTTCCTGCTTCTATAGTAGCTGCAAACCATTTAGTCTTTGAATCTCCAGAGGACGATCATCTTGAAGAAGCCTATGGATAGAGAAGTCTTAGAACACGATATCGAACCAATAAGGAAGAGACAGAGTTGGAAGCTAAGGCAGGTACCAATACCAGGAAACAAGAGCGACTGGGAGACTGTCCACTCAGCTGCACAGCCTACCCTAGGAGCTGCTGGTTTACTGTCCTAACAAACTGGTCCCCATGGAAGCGTCAGTATACAGGTGTCAGCTGACGACCTACTGTGAGCTAGGGATTGAGACATACAAAAGCTTAGCACCCACTCCCTGTCCTCACGGAAATCCCTAGGAAAGTTGGGCAGACAGTGAGATAACTGAGGCTCTAATGGCTTTGGCAGGTGTGCTCTCTTCACCTTCCCAAATTGGCCCAGGAAGACGCTGGAGAGGAATGACTTCTGGGTTAGGTCTTCACTAGTTTCCCTGAGGAATGAATGTGCTTTCCAGGAGTGGGGAGGAGTGTGTACAAAGCCTTAGGGGCCTGACACCCAGAGCAGTGGGTGTGGGGCAGGCATGAGACCTAAGACAGCTGCCTGCTGAGCAATGTATCCCATATTCAAAGATGGTAAAGATCCATTGGCCCTGGAAGCTGGAAAGCAGCAAGTCTCACTCATCTGATTGTTTAACTAAGGATATACAGCAGGTTCTCCTGTGTACTAGAAATCAGGAATGTTTGAAACCTTTTTGATGGTCCTCCCAGGTCTTGTGCCTCCTCACACCTCCCACTCACTCTCCTCTGCCCTTCCTCCCTCCTCCCTAGTGTTTTGCCTACCCTAGATCTGCCTCCACGCTCTGTCTGTGTCTTTCCTACTCAAAATTTAAACTTTGAAGTATTTAGTGAGGTACCAGTCTGATCATCCTTTGGAAGAGCAACTTTTTAAAACCAGCAAATCTCCAAGTTTGGGAATGAGTGAAAGCTTTATGTTCAAAGGGAGTCAGATTGGACTGAACATATCCCCATTCCATTGCCCCACCCGGGAACAAGTGCATAAAATAACCAGCACTCACGTTTTACTGGCCAGGACCTTCACAAAAGCCTTTACTAGTGCTCTGTAGGTGGTGGTCAAGATTGCAGAGGAAGCAGCTCGGGTGATATTTAAAATGGAAGTCCTGTAGCCTGTGGGAAAGACTACCTGAAGGAATTACCTGTTGGGAGGAGGCGTGTCTAAAGAAGATAATTATGTCAAATCATTGTACATCCCAAGGAACACGTGAGAGTGATCCACAGAGAAAGGAAACATGCCCAGCAGTGTTCAGAAGCACCTTTTCTGCCTTCTGGGCATCTGCATCTTTTTGTGGTTTGGGTGGCCACAGGACCACATAAAAACCTCCAGAGGACCTCCCAGAGCACTGAAAAGATATTGCTACCTCTTCCATTAAGAACATGAAACTAGAAGAAGGATAGTCCATGAATTCTGATTTCCCCCCAATGTATATTTTGATTTATTATTTTAGGTGGTAAAAAAAGAATGTCTGTTTTTTCAAATGCCTAGTAGGGAAGGCCTAGTACAGGAACTTGATCTGCTCCTTCAGTTAGCTACATAGCACTGGGTGAACAAAATAGGACAGGGCGCAGGTGCGGCAGTGGAGAAAATTAACAGATTAGCCTACAGAAAGTATAAACCTACGTGAATGTCAATATTCTTCTTGTTATTTGCTTTTTTTTTTTTATTGCATAGAGAGATACAAACAGCTCGGCTCTTCTCCTAGTCTGCAGTGCCAATAGCTTCATCTGTGGCTGTCGTTTCAAGGCACTGACAGCTCCTGCTCTGGGCACAGGAAACGGCTTCATTTTACAAAGCCCTTCTCTCTATAAAGGTAGTCATTATCATGGGATTTTACCTATGTCCATTTTCCTCTGAGCAGGTAGAAGCACCTGCCTAATTATCTTGGCTTTTATTTTATTATTACTTTTAAAGCTTAACTACTGTTAGCAGGAAACATTAAAAATGCTTGCCAGCTAAAACTCAGGAAGCAGAGTTGAGAGGGCTATTTTCTGGTCTGTTGTCTAGCCAGCTTGTCGTCTTAAGAACTAAAGCACTTGGTTTTATTCTGCACACAGGGGACAGCAATGACAGAAGTGACCTGCTGGAGCCCTGATGAAGGAGCCCATTCTGAAATGGGGAAAGGGGGGTATTGCAGATAAGTGCCTGGCAGCTGACATTCCAGCCCCAAGCGGTCCTGGAGCCACACGCATTAGGCTTCTCAGCAATGTTTATCTCCAGAGACTATTTTGTTTATCTCAGAGGCTTCAGGTTAAATCCCTTCCCCCCTCCTCCTTGCCAAAGCCACCTCTCTTTCTACATCCCCATTTCTCCAAAATAGATTCTTTTTTGTTCATTTTCCTAAATTTGCATAAGTCTCATGCCTTGGGAATATAGAGACTGGGCCTCTATGATGACCATCTTGTAGAAGTGATGTGTCAGTTGTCTTTGGTTTATAATTCAGTTGTATGGTAAACATTAATTATGTCAGCTAACATTCAGTTACAAATGACTTAGAAATGGGCTCTTATCAGAAGGTGACATTTGGCAGATGGATGGTTTTAGTAACAAAAAGAGAGAGTTTTTTTAACCTCTCTTGGTAAACTACAAAATGCCAAATACTGTTTCACTCTATTTACCTCTTTTTGTCCCAGATGAGAAAATAGAGTCAAATAACAAATATTTATGGAGAGCTTGCTCAGTACCAAGTACCCACCTAATCCAAGTATTTTTAAAGATTTCCTTTAAAATACTGCCTCATGAAATTCAACTCAAAAATGAGCATCTGTTTCGTGTGTGGATCTTACCATAACTAGCCTTTGAATCAGATTAATTAAGGTAAGTGACATTTTTAAAGACAAAACAGATACAGAAAACTTTAGTGGAGATACACTTTATTCAAAGCCAAAAAAAGAACAAAAAAGAGACAATATACTAGAAATATGTTGCTAGACCCAAGATGGTGGTATAATTGGAGGCAAACTGTCAGTAGTGCTGTTGACTGTGATTGATCACACACTTTCAGGGCACTGGGCCAGTGCTTCCTGGATCAAATGATAGATGTGGTTGCCAGCACAGCCTCTGGTAGACATGGTATCTGGTGCAGAGTGCATATTAAATTAGTACTTTCCAGTGACTAGATTAATATTCTAGAGATAAAGGCAAAAAGACTTTCCAGTGTGATCTAAAGTAGGGAGCTTTTAAATTTCTAAGAATCCGCAGGTGGTAACCTTCCAAGGGAATGGCAAGAGAGGGAAACCCTTCTTCAGCAAGAGCTGTACTTCTTTTGCTCCTGTTTCTCCCTTGAACTTGTGACTCTTGTGGATGGCAGGAAATACACAAGGTGGAGAGAGGAGAAGAAGCTCCTGGCTCCGTCATTATTCCCAGTCACTTTCCAAAGAATTCCTCAGGAGCAAATAACCTTTGTCCACTCTACTTCCTGTTTTCAGAGGACTTTTGATCTTCCCTTTTGTCGCTTGTGCAGTTGATAAACTGGCCCCACATCCTCTTCCCTTTATCTGCACCACCATAGAAGTCTATTCCACTGTTGAGGCTGATCTGTTTCACAAATCCCTTTGTGTTAACCCTCAAAAGAAAGGCTTTGAAATCTGTGACCATGAAGCTCTGGGTCTGGTTTTGCTTCCCTCACTAGCCGCCAGTTTACATAACCGTTTAACCATGAAAGCACAGATATAGTTGCCATGGCCCAAGTGCACTGCACAGGGCTTCGTTAGGAGAGGAGCCTATTGTGCCCCAGACCCAATAACAAGGCTCCAAAATGGAACTAGGTTTCTTTATCTTTTGCAAAGCCATGTGTGGATGGTGAATGACAATGAATGGCTTTGGGCGGGGGCAGGAAGGTGCCCACCAGGCAGTCAGGGAAAGGAAGCTAAAACCACTGAACTCCATTCCAGAAGGAATTTTCCTTGAGAGAGTACATGTTGAGAGAACTCCAACTTGAGAATTTTTGTCTTCATTTGTTGGGTACCATTTGGCTAGAATTGCCTTCGTTTTGTTTTTCAGTAAAGCGATGGAAGTATACTGTGGACAAGAGCATTTGGGGCAGAAGTGGAAATGAGTGAGATTCTCCCCACATCTGTGTGTTGCAGAAGTGATTGTTAAGTGTTTTTAAGAGAGTTCAAAAATACATGTGTCTTTAAAGTGTCACCAGGAAAACACTGGTCAGCCTTGCTTACCTAGTATGTCCCTCTAATCAAGTAGGGGTGCTGTTGTGTAAGGATTCTCTCCTGTTGTCCATACACAGAATAGTAGATGTTCTCTCCTACTTTTCTGTGCAAGAAAGGAAATAGTAATGCCTCAGACCCCTGGATATTCTCTGGAGTTAACTTTGAGCCAGGATTGTAACATGATCTCAGGAAGTTGCTATGCTCTGCAGCCATACCCACAGGTATGCCACCTCTCTCACAGATTTCCCATGTTTTATATAGTCATGCACAAGTAAGTATTTGATTACAAAGAAAGAAGCAGACATTTATTGTCCTCCTCTCCAGACAGTACTAAAAACCAAATATGTACAGTGGGGTTAGATAGAAAAATTAGACAATCCAGCTAAAAGAAGCAGAAAATGCTGATTTGTATGACAGCATTGAAACTCAAAGACCATCTTCAGATCTCAGTTTACAAATCATTCCTTCCAGGAAGCCTTGCCTGACATTTCTAAGGCTGAGTGTGTGCACATCTTGTGTCGTGTGCTGACCACAAGTCCTGTCCCTAATGGAGCACTCACCACAGAGGTGTCTGTGTCTCCGGCCAGACCTCGATGGCAAAGGACCTTGAGGACTGATGGTGCCTGTCATCTGGTGGGCTCCCAGGCAGTGTTTGCTGTCATGGAAGATAGGCCGAATAAAAATTGACTGCTTGGGGAGGGAGGCTAGGGGATGAGCAGAGTACTTGTCTTGAGGATAAGGAAGGCCTTTGAATTTGCAAACTAAGTACTTTGTTTACCCCCACAAGGAAGGTGGGTGCCACCACAGCCCTAGACTAATTCGGGCCTTCCTGTTCTAATTCGCCTTATCTTGATGGAGAGAGCAGTTTGTTCTGCATCTTTTATAGAGCAGAGGCAGTTGATGCTATCGAGTCTGAACTGTGTGTGGGTGGTAGTTTTCTGATTACAATCCATTAAGACTAAGCTGTGATTTCTAAAACACTTTCATTTGTGCCAGGAGCCAAACCCATACCAATTTCCTTTCATGCAGACAGCAACAACATACTACTCTTCTAAAAATGAGAATGAGCTTTTTTTTCCAAGTTATGTTATTTTAAGCTGAGGTATAATTGAAAATGTATATTAGCAACACAGAATACCTCAGTTGCCACACAAAAAAAGAAGGGTTTTTGAGAAACCAAGAACAACTCCACATTTGAGCCTGCTGTTTTAACCATTTCAAGTTTGGTTTCCCAGCTGAGTTTGCTTTCTCAGCCACTTCTAGAACAAAACACACACACACAGAACTGTGAACCATCCTTTCCCTTCCCTGTCTAAATTATCACCGATGTTTTTCCTGACAGAACACTTTTTGGTCTTGTCAGCTTCCCCCTGTGCTTGGGGCTGTCATAACTGCAAGCAGCGTGCACTGGAGGTGCCCACTCCATACAACATGCATAAGGGACTTCAGTGTCACCCTGTACCCTGAGAATCTCAAACAACTCCCCTCCTTACTTATCACACCTTGTAGTCTGGAAATCATTTTACTTTTCCATTAAAAGATGAAGTCTACTTCCATCACCCCGTTTGCTATTTCAGTTATACCTTTGTGGTCCAACGTTCCCTTTGTCCTTTCTAATTTCCCAAAAGGACTCACTGTCAAGATAAATGTCTGTTTATCATTGAAACTAGTACTAGGACTATTATCTTAATAAATGAGAAATTACCTGTGCAATTTCTCCTTGCAAGAATCCTCCTTCTCCTCAGCCCCACTGGCTTTCGAATTACCACCCATCATTTCCCTGGTCTGGCGATGTTACTACTCGGTTTCTGTGTATGGCAGCAACTTTCTAAAAGAAGCTTGTTGGGCAAACTAATTGCAGGAGTCCTCCCATATCTTCAGGGAATATATTCCAAGACCCACCGTGGATGCCTGCAGCTACAGGTAGTACCAGACCCTAAGTATAAGCAGTATGAGGCCATGAAAGTTGATCTGATAACCAAACTACTAAGTGGTTATTCAGAGAGTTGTGTAGACAGTATGTGTAGTCTGGACACAGCAGTAGATCACATTGTGGGTGGAATAAAGCAGGTCTCTGCAATAGTTACCACACTACTCAGAACGGTACACAATTTAATAAAACTTATCAATTGTTTATTTGTGGAATTTTTATGTAATATTTTTGGACTACAATTGACTAAGAGTAACTGAAACCTCAGATAAAGGGGAGCTACTGTAGTCTGTCTGACTTGTAAGATAATAGTAGTAATACTTGTAGCCTGGGTTGTTGTAATCATTAGAAAGCATGTGTCCAGTGCCAGGGGTATGACACCTACAAGGCATTTCTACTGGGGTGTCTAACAGGTACCTCAAATTTAAAATGACCAAGAATAGAACACATCCTATGTCTGCTATGAAGACATTCCCGAGTCAGTCCCTAGCAGGGAAACCATCTGTGTGAAAGGCATCAATGTCTGGCACCCTCCTCTCTGCCTGGCATCCTGACTCCTTACTGTCCCAAGTCTGTTCTCCCCATGGTGCTGGGGCAGGGGGTGGGGGGCGGATCCTGCTGCTTCTCTGGCTTCCAGGTGCCTCACCAGCCTCCCTCACAACTCTGCCTCACCCCAGCCTTCCTGCCATTCTAGAAACGTAAGGGACTGTTTCCAGGACCTAATGGAGTCCACTTCCAATTACAGGATGGATAGCCTCAGCATCATTGCTTTTCACTGCTATTTGCACTTTTATCTGTCTCTTCCTATAGATTTTAAGCAGGACTTTGTCTTGCTGCTGCCTTTCTGCTACCCAGAATTATACCTGGCATGTAAGGTACTATCATCTGTTTACCAAGTGAATGGATTCAACCCCAAATAGTAGCCCCATTATTTTCACTAAAATTGGAATATGTTTGCATGAACTTAAAGATTTATTTAAATGTTATTCATAAATTAAGGATTGCAGATTAAAAACAGATTTGGGGTATTTGATAGCAGCTCTGCTTCATGACATTGTTTCCCCTGATGGAAAACTGAAAAGAGTTGCTTAGCTTACTGAAGCCACAGGAAACTTAATAGATATCAAAGGATGCCCTCATCCCTGCTAACCTGCTGTACCCACACAAGGTCTCTTTGATATGCAACAGCTATCCTACGTGATGAATTTGATTCAGAAAGGACCAAGGTTCTGCCCAGAACAATGTGAATTGAAAGCCTTGTTCTTATTTAGATGCCTGGCAAAGCCTCCCCCAGTGTCACTTCACATGTTGAGGAACGCAGATAAGAGATTAGAGATGGGTGCCTTCCCGCGGGTTTGTGCAGAAACAGGCTGCTTGGGCCTTGGAACACCAGACTTATTTTCTAAATTCTATGTTATTTACATTGCTTTATTTCTTAATGAACTGTGCCTTAGCAGTAGCCCCCACTCTCTTGTGTGGACATTCCTATAGACCAGGAGCTTAAGATAGCCTCGATGCCTGAACTAAGACTGTGGCTACAAACCCACAGCCTCCTCCTGTGCTGTGTAGGATGGAGCCTCCCAAGGTGCATTGCTTAGTAAACTCTCAGTTCTGTGCTGGGGACCCCACATAGAAAACTTAGGTATCAGAGAAGCCAAGACAGTTCCAGACAAGGGCAAGGGGACAATAGACAGAGTCCTAACAGTTTGCCTCACTGGCTCACAGTCCATGTTGAAAATCAGTGATCTTGGGATCGTTTTTTGGAGTATCAGTTCTTTTTGCACATTGACTCCTATTTCCAAGGCTGAAGACCCTTTCCTATGCTATTACTCTGAACTTTCAGTATTCTAGTCTCTGGAGAGACAAAGGAAGATGAGTATGTCCTTAAGGAGTTCACATTCGAGTGGTAAATAATGACCGATTGGGCACCATGTGCAGGTGTAGATAGGTAGCAGTAACTCCCAGCTACCTACCCCAGCCCATATTCCCACTCTAGCTACCAGGCCCCCCGGTTCCTTGCTATACAGTGTCCTTTCCCTTTTTGCCTAAGTGGTTTAGATTCACTAGTATGGCTCTTGATTAATGCCATCTATTATGGTTTAGATCTAAATTATCCCCCATAAGTATCATGTGTTCAGAGATGGGGCTTTTGAAAGGTGATTGTATCATAAAGGGACCATACTCATCAGTGGATAATGTATAAATACATTGTACTGAATGCTGTTAAGAGGTGCTGTTGGAGGTGGGTCACTCACTAGCTGAGTGACCTGGAAGGGTATATGCTTACTCCTGGCTCTTCCCTTCTCTCCCTCTCTCTCTCTGCTTCTTGGTTGCTATGGGTTAAGCAGCTTTCTTCTGCCAGACACTTCTGCCAAGCCATCTCTGCCTTAGAGCCAGCCATCTATACATGGACTGAACCCTCTGAAACTGTGAGCCAAATAGACCTCTCCTCCATTAAGTTGAGGGTTCAGATAATTTGTCCCAGCAATCAGAAAGTCACTAATACTGCCCACCTTCTTGACCCAATGAGGAACTTAGTGCAAGTGAGGATACACATGGGTTTCTTCTCACTGTTGTACCCCCAATGCCCAGTTTAGCGCTTGCCACTTAGACTAGCTCAGGAGTAAGAAATTGCCTGCATAGGAATAGTTGAGTGCTACCCTCAGCCCCCAGCTGACTTTCGGGAAGTGGCTTAGTGCAGTAGAGGGAGCCTGGTTTGAAAATCAAACAGACTTGTTTCAAATCTTCCTTCACTTCTTTTTGGAGAACTCAAACATCATTCGATATAGTTTCTTTTCAAATAAGGATTATGTAATCAACCTAAAAATCCTGGAGTCAGGACTAAATGGGGCAGTCTCTATAAAAGTATCTATCACATGATAGGTGCTCAGTAAAGGCAGCCTCCATTCTACCCATGCAGGTAGTGGGTAGAATTAAATTCTACTTCAAAGTATGTCCTTACTTACAAAGCCATAGACAATCATCATTCTCCTCTGAGCTATGTTCCTTTATGCCAATGTGAATTCCTTGCTCAATCCATTTACTTGGTGCTTGCTGTTTTACTGCTGGTTTTGCCAGGCTCTGGAGAATCATGAGGGGAGTGTACCAGGAACCCACTAGGGAGGTTCCTGGTGGTTCCTGGTGAAACAGACGATCAGATAAAGACAGACTGTCCAGCACTGACTTGGAGCCGCATGCGGTTCTGTGTGCTGAGCCAGGAGCTGCCAGCGCCCGCAGGGGAGCCAGGCTCCCACATGATGCCAGGTAACTAGACTAGCCCCCAAGTCGCAGTACTGCTGCCAGCTCCTCCGGGTCCCAGGTGAGTAAGTGGAGCTAGAAGCGGGAGTACAGAGGTCCCAGTTCAGAGGCCGGATTGAGCTCAGTACTGATTTCTGTGAAGTGCTGTCACGCATAGGTAAGGCCTCTCTGGTTATCACTGGATGTGAAGCATGAGAGGCATTGCAAGGAGGATGACAGCCACAGATGCTAAGCATCCTGAAGCTTAGGAGACGGTCTCACCCAGAAGCCAGCCCCCACACCCCAGCCACGAAGGCATTTCACCAGGAGAGGAGCGGACTTTTCACCACTACACCCTGCCCACCTCACCTGTGGGCCAGTCTGGGGAGGTAGAGTTGCTGGTCAAACCCCAAGACAGTGTCTCAAGGGGCCAGACAGGCTCTTCATGGAGAGAAAACTGTTCCTTTGGAAATTTACAATGATCTGTGACTTTGTTTGCCCCTTTTCCTTCTGAACCTCTGAACAGGAGCACTTCTTCTGGGAGGAATCCTCTACTCCTGGCAATTCCCTCATTTCAATGCACTCAGCTGGGGCCTCCGTGAAGACTACTCCCGGGGTGGCTACTGCATGATGTCAGTGACTCACCCAGGCCTGTGCAGACGCGTGGCACTGCGCCACTGCCTGGCCCTGGTCGGACTGTGCACAGCTGCACCTGTGCTGGACGTCACCACGTGGGCCTTCCCAGTCATTTCCCTCCCCATCAATCTCTACATTTCCTACCTCGGCTTCCGGTTCTACAAGGACGCAGACAGGAAGAGCTCCCGGAGACTGTTCTTCTGCAGCCTGTGGCACTTGCCTCTTCTCCTGCTGCTCATGCTCACCTGCAAGCGGCGGTCAGGTGGGGAGGGGGACAAGGAAGATGCTAAGAGTTCATAGTAAATGGGCACATGGGGAGGAACTACACAGAACAGGGAAATGCACAATTCTCTTGTTGTGGGGTAAGAATATTTTGGTAATTCCGGAGAGCAAGAAGGGAAATCATTGGTTTTAGTACAAGACTGTAAAATAACCTGGTGCTCAGTGATATATATATATATATATATATATATATATATATATATATATATATATCCCTAAATGCCCTCCAAATAAGAAATGAGTTGGCTCAACCAGTTAATACAAAGAAAGAATATTTTTCTCTTTGATGAACTTTATACATCTTTTCCTCCATCGCCATCATATCTTCTCTTTCATATTTTATAACAAAAAAACAGCGATGTACTGTGCAGCTCTCTGATGGCTCATGAAGGAGTGAATTCAGTTATACACATGTCCATCTTTTCCTTCTGGCTACACGCTCACATACACACACACACCCACACACACTCCCCACCTGCCGGCCAGAGTGGCTGTTGGTCAGACCAGCTCTGACTGGATCTCTGTTCTGTGTCTCAGGGCCATCCGGGGCCACCTCAAAGGAAATGCACACTGCAGTCACAGCACCCCCTTGCCTGCCAGTGAGCTAAGACCCCTTTCCTCTCCTCTCTGCCCCAGCCATATTCTCAGCCGCCTGTTGCCTCAGACAATAACTGAACACACAGGATGGGCTGCTGCACAACTTTGGAAGGGCAGATTCCAAATGGTTACTCAGGGATCATAGACTGGCCTGCCAGTCCCTGTCCCCCAACACCACTTCCATTGCATATCAGAATTCCAGAAGCTCCAAGTAGACAAAGGCATCTTTATAGTTCACTTTAAAATGCAAGTGCCATCTGAAGCCTTCCTTTCTGGAAGGCTGCACGCACCTTCGTTCCAGAAGCCCTGCAGTGCAGCTCCCAGACTATACCTCCTCGGTCCCAACAGCCTTGTCAGCTCCTCTTTGCTGCCCCCTTCCTAAAGGCCATGTTAGAAGGGAAGCTGGAAAGAGGGGCGCTGGATTAGCAGCCCACATAGCTTGCATTCTTACCCCTTCATAGAAACCACATTTCCATCCTGGTACCTCCTGATCTCAGAAAGTAGCTTACACGTGTGCAGTGGCTTTGAGAGCCAGAGGGCCGGGCGGGCTACCGGTGGGGATGGTCCCACCCCTGGAGATTTGTGAGTTTCCTGTAACCAGATGTGGCCTCAAGTATCAGACATTGTCACCTATAAGTTCTTTGTCCTTTGTGAGTGCCCCAAAGTCCACATAGAGCCCTAGTTGTTCAAAACTTTACATACTGGCAGGATGTCTTAATTACACAGTCTCCTGGGGCTCTACTGCCCTTTAGGGACTTGTTCAAGGGGTGTAAGCAACATTTAAGCAGTCGTTTCAGTATGACTGTTCTCCCAAAAAGTGTCTAGGGTAGGAATGTAGCTCAGTGGTAGAGTACTAACTTAGCATGCATGAGGCCCAGGGTTCCATCCCCAGCACCACAAAGAAAGAAAACAACTAAAGCAATCACAAAAATCCCCAGTCCTTGTTTTTACTTGCCTGGCATATTACCTCTTGGTTGTGTCCAGGTGGTTTCATGTGGGGCCATGGCATAGGAATGTCTGAAAAGAGCAGCTACAGCTTGTTGCAGCCCTTGAATTTGTAAAATGTGTTCTCTTCCTTCTGCAATAAAACTGTTAATAAGAACAGGAGTGTGTGTGATATAAAGTTATTTACTTAATCATGTTATGAAATTTGCACAGTTCCTGGTGAGTTGGTAAACTGAACTCACTCTTTCATGAGCCATCAGAGAGCTGCACAGTACATGATTAGTTTTTTGGTTATAAATTGATAATTTATAGTTCATATATTTATGAAAGACAAAGTGGTGTTATGATTTATCAGTACAATGTGAAATAACTATGTCAAGCTAATTAGGATATTCATTATGTCAAATCCTTATTCTTTGCGGTGAGAACATTTGAAATTTTAGTGATTTTGAAATGTACAATACATTATTGTTTGCTGTATTTACCACACTGTACAGTATATCTCAAAGAAACAAATGTGTGTTCATCCTGTCTAATTGAAACTTTCTACATCCCCTGTTCACCTCACCCCTCGCTCCTCTGAGTCTTGCCGGAACAAGTCTGAGTCCTTTAACACCCACCTTCCCTTCCCCTCCTCTCCTCCCTTCTACTCCCCGGCGTGCTCCAACTGACAGGACGGCCCTGTGAGTGAGGCCCCGTGGAATTCTGACTGCAGAAGGGACTCCAGGAGAAAGGTTTTTGGAAAATGCTCGCTTGACATGCTCTAATAACAGTGCCCAGTCAAAGAGAACAAGCCCCTCTTTTGATTTGAGTGAAGAACTGTATTGGGATGTTGGCTTGATTCTTTCTCTAGAAGTAGAGGGAGCCAGTGACCACCCAGAAAGTTCTGCCTCCTCCAGTGGTACATTTTCTCCATCTGCCTTCTGGCATCAGCGGTGTCAGCCAGCCAGGCAACTAAATAAAAAGCAAATGGAAAACAAACAGGTCCAGCAAACCAGATGGACACTTGGCATGTTACTTTAGGTCTTTACCATCACTCATTATCCCTTTAAGTGTCTATCTAATCATCTGCATCCTAGAGGAGACATTAAGGGAGAACAGTGTACCTGCTGCTTGGAAACCCGAGTGTAACTGACCTGATGCTGGGTAGATTTCACGTCCCAGCATCTTTTGGCCACAGTTTCCTAACCAACTATGTGAAGATAAATTGTAGCTCCAAGACCTTCCACCATCCATGTTCTAATTCAGGTTCTGTCAGTGGCTAGACCCTGCCAGGTGCATCACAGAATATTTGAGAGGCAAAGCACCTAATGCCATGTGTCTTAGTTACTTTTTCCTCACTGAGACTCAATACCCAACACCCACAATTCTAAGAAGGAAAGGTTTATTTTGGCTCACACTGTGTTGCAGTTTCAGTCCATAGTTGGCTGGCTCCAAGGCAGGTTGGCATGGCAGAGAAGGATAAAGCTCTTGGTGTAGCCACAGGAAGCAGAAAGAGGGATAAGGGAGAGATACCATTCCAGTGATCCACCTTCTCCAACCAGGCTTCACCTCCCATTTAGCTATAAACTCATCAGCAGACTAATCCACTGATGACTGTCACACCACCATGATCTAATCACCTCCCAAAAGCCCCACCTATGAGCTCCTGAGGCTTTGGGGGCCCATGTAGATAATAAACCATACATCATGTGAGAATCCAAGCTGATATTCTGATTGGCCCAGCTTGGGTCATAACTCCCTCTGGCCCCTATCACTGAGGCCATCAAGTTGAGGTAATCACCTCTGAAAATGAACCTTAAATCTGACCATCACTCACCAGCAGCTTGGTTTAGCTACCCATCTCTCCCTGTTTTCAACCTGGCAAGGGCTGCTCTTCATATGGGGAATACAATGCAGAGCGCATACAGTGGCCCGCAAGGCCCCACACAGTCTGGCACTGCTCCCCCCGCTGATCTGGGCACTACCATCCTGCCCCACCTACTAGCCTGCTGGAAGTACTTCTCACTTTCTGACAGATTTGAGGCACACCTCTTTGGGGCATTCCCACCTCCTGTGTCCTCTGCCCCAGCCTTCTCCATCTTCTCCTGGGTGCCTTCTGAATCTCATTGAAATGACACCTCCGTAGAGAGGCCCTTTTTCACCATCTCATCAAACAGCACCCCCCAGCACTTACTACTTCCTTACTGTGCTTTGTTTTTACTTTTAACATTTATACTGTATTTACATATTTTATTGGCTGTTTATTGTCTGTCTTGCCCCTAGAATATAAACTCCAGGAAGGCAAGGACTTTATCTTTGCATTACTTTATCTCCAGCATCTAGAACAAAGCTTGGAACAGAATAGGTGTGTAATGACTACCTTCCGAATGAAAAAAAGGATAATTCCTGTCTGGATTATTTAAGACCCTTATGGTCAGAGGAATGGGGTCAGTCAGCCCAGTGTAAAGAATGATCTGATTTGGAAAGGTGCTGATGACGTAGAGTTACATGAGAAAAGATGACTTCTAAATAGCCCTCGCCCAGCTGGCACTGTCCCTGTTACACTGCTGCCTGCAAGACTCTGTCCTGTGATGAACCAGCCAGGGTGCCCTTCAGTGCTTCCAAGGCACTAACCCACAGCTTCTGCTTATTTCCAGACTTTGTCTTCTCTCGCTTCCAACCATTACCCCCAGCCCACTCACCACTATTCCTGCAGTATTCGTCACCAGTAAAAATTGAACGTGCCTGATCCCAAAACCCAAATTCCAAAATGCTTCAAAAATCAGAAATTTTTTTTTTTGGCAGTACTGTTTGTTTTTTGTTGTTGTTGTTTTTGGTGTTGGGGATTGAACTCAGGGCCTTGTGCTTGCAAGGCAAGCACTCTAACCACTGAGGTAAATCCCCAGCACCTGGCAGTACAGTGGATTGAACCCAGGGAGCACTGACCTACATCCCAAGCCCTTTTTTTAAATTTTAATTTTGTTTTTATTTCGAGACAGGGTCTTACTAAATTGCCCAGGCTGCCCTTGAATTTGGGATCCTCCTCACTCAGCCTCCCAAGTAGCTGGAATTACAGACATGTGCCATCCTGGCTTAATATCAGAAACTTATATGTGCTGACATGATGCCACAAGTTGAAAATTGCCTATCTGACTTCATGTGCAGGTACACTTTATAGAAAGTTATTTATGTGTATTAGATGTGTATGAAAAATAATGAATTTCATGTTTACCCTTGGATGTCATCCCCAAGAATTTCATTATGTATATACAAATATTCCAAATACAAAATTTGAAACATGTCTGGACCAGAGCACTTTTCAGATGTAGGATACTCAACATGTATGCAGAGGACCTGTTTTACTTTCCTGCTTAGTAATTATCGGCCCCGCTTCCCCACCATTCAGCTGTGAACTCTATCAGGAAGAAATGTCTGCTGCTCACACCAAGGACACAAGGCAAGTAGTGTCCAAATGCTAGATACACCATCAGTGGCAGGAGGAATGGATGGTGTCTTTCTGGCGGGGGCTGGAAGTGGTGGTGGTGGTGGGAACACTGGAAAGGGGAAGCCTGGCCATTGCTGCCCCATGTGATGGAACCCAGGACAGTGCACCTCGCTTCCTGTTTTGTGAAGAAAATTGCAAGAGTTGAGCCAAGACGAGTTCCTATCATTTCTTCCTAATCTCACTCATTCATCAGTCTTTGATTTACAGGTTTTGGTAAATTTTCATCATTTTCTGTATCTTCAGGGGTTTGTTGTCTCAAGTATTGTCATTCATAGCAGAGTCCTTAGTCAAGTAAATTTAAATTGGATTTCTTGCAAATGTTTTTCTTGGGCTGTCTTTATCACTCTCATTCTTCTTTTTCAAATACCTGAGTAGAGAATCTATTGTCTATCTCCATCCTCATCCCTAACACCTTCCTCTAAAGTCATTGTTCTAATGCGTTCCTCCCAGATTCATGCTCAGTCACCTCCAGTGAGTGGCTGAGAGCCACCATCATGCACCCAGGTCAGTGTCATGATTTGAGCCCCTCCCTGTTCCTGAGCTGGGGAGCTGCCCAAGAGGCAGAAGCCGAAAGATTGGGAACCTCAATTCAAGGGCTGAAGGGGATGAAGTTCTAGGATCTAGGGAAAAGCTAGTCCTCTCTCACCAGGCAACAGCCAGGGGGCGCTGCAGGATGACACAGGAAGCAGGAAGAGGCAAAGCAGTATCTGGTTCGGTAACCTTGCCCCACCTCAGCATCAAAGAACAGGCAAGGTGACTAAGAAGACTCTCAGAAGATCAGCAAGACAAACACAAACAAGGCCCTCACCCTTCCACCTTCAACAAACAGACAAACACAAAAGGAGTCCCAAACCAAACCAAACAGGGCAGCCACTGAGCTGAGAAAGCAGGGTGGGCTAACTCACCAGCCACTCATTCTGTGACCCTCTGAGCAAGTAATTATCTCTGGCTGCTGTGCTGAGCCTCCTTGTATGTGTTAGGGGAAGTGAGGGACCAATGTATAGCCCCAACCCCCCCAAACTTTGCTCTCTGGAGACTTCACAAGGGGTGGGTGGGAATTGTGGGCACCCAGTTTCATTAGCCAGTCCTTGAACAGGGTCTTCACTATTTCCAGGCCCCACTTCCTGACCTGGGGTTGCCTCTGCTCAGCCTCATTGGAGTGTGCTTCACCATGCTCCTGGTTCTTGTGTCCTTTAGTAAGATTCTTTCTGTTCTTCCTTCCAGTCTCTGCAGGGGCCTGGGCTGGCTATAGGCCTTCTGTCTTAGTTACTTTTCTCATTGCTGAGACAAAAGGCCCAACACCCACAGTTAAAGGAGGAAAGGTGTATTTTAGCTCAATTTCTAAGTTTCAGTCCACCATACTCCGCTGGCTCCAGTGCAGGGTGACATGGCAGAGGGGCATCACAGAGGAGAAACAGTTCATGGTGTGGTGTGCAAAAGGCAACACATAGCAGCAGCGGAAGCAAGCCTGCCTTTCCCTTTTATGCCAAACAGGCTATAAACCTTTTAGGGGTGCCACCCCCACCTAGGATGGAGCTTCTGTCTTTGGTAAATCCATTCAGCCTCACCTGGAACTATGCTCATTCCCATCAGTGGACTCATTTAATAGCACACACCCTTAATTCCAGTATCAGACACCCTACAGCCAGCTCCAGAAAGCCCCACCTATGAGCACATGAGGCTTTGGGGGGACATCTAGATACAAGCTATAACACCTTTCATCTCTGCAAAGGGGGTCTGAACCAAACTAAAGGGAGGGTGCAACCCAGCCCACAACTCTCTCTCCTATATGGTGTGGTCCGGTACTGATACAGCGCCCTACTGCAGGGAGCTGGTCTCCAAGCCAAACACTGAAGTGGGGGATCTGGGGGGACTTTAGGCAGATGGAGCAGGGTGAACTAAGGTCCAAGTGAAGGACCTGAGCAGCAAATGTTTGAAAAGCAGTTCTGCATGGCTGGAGTATGAGAGCCAGGAGAGTATGGAGGGTGAGATTCTGAAGAAAAGCAGAGGACGCAGACCTAGCGGATTTCACATCTGCCTAAGTAGCCTAAATTTTACTCTAAGGTAATAGAGAGCCATTGATAAATCAACCTGGAAAGTAGCATGATCAGTTTGTGCCAGAAAATCCAGGCCATAGCAAGGAAGGTGGAGTGGAAGAATTGGAGAAACTAGGTAAGCAACAATAGACAGGAGTCTGAGCAGATGAGGGAGAGGGAGGGCAGAGGGAAATCCACAAGCTTGATGGGGTGACAGGCAGAAAGAAGGTCCTGGGGTATTCCCGAGGTCCCAGCTTAGCAGACAAGTCTGCGCCATTCACTGTGAGGTAAGTCCTTCTCCCATTTCTCCTGCCCTTCTCTTCCTTTGCCTGAAGTCACTGATGTCCTCAATTGCTGGTGTCACCTTTGGTGGAGACCCCGACTGCCTCAGCCTGCACCCCCACAGCCACACGCAGTCTTGTCTTCCGCAATGTATGTACACCACGGATAACCAGAACTTCTGCCTGGAGTCTCTCCACTGCCCAGCACTAAGTTTCCTTGGCCAGTGCCAGTCGCAGTCTCCTGATACAGAGCAATGTGCTGCGAAGAACTGCCCCCCGAAGACAAGGCGCTGGCCTTTGGGCTAGCAGCATTGTCCAAGGCTTACCTCAGTCAAGAAGCCAGCCTGGAAGTTTCCCACACTCCTTCTACCCTTCCTCCCACCCACTTGAGTGTCCCCAACTTGAATCACTCAACATCCTATTCGGGAGAAGTAGCTAAATTCATTTTCCAAACATGGAGAATGGAATTGTTCACCTTAAGCCTGACAGGCTAGATAGTCTGAATAAACACTTCTCTGCTGGCGCACTGGCATGAGCCTATAATCCCAGCACTCAGAGACTGAGGCAGGAGGATCGCAAGTCTCACCCCAACCTGAGCAGCTTAGTGACTTAGCAAAACCCTGTCTCAAAATTTTAAAGAAATTTTTAAAGGGCTGAGGATGTAGCTCAGTAAGAAAGCCATGGGTTCAATCCTCAGGACGGAAAAAGAAAAAGAAGACACTTCTCGAAAGAGGCAAATTGCCACTGAATATCTGAAAAAACGTTCAGCATCATTAGCCATCAGGGAAATACAAACCAAAACTACAGGCAGATTACATCTCATCCCAGTTTGAATGGTTCTCATCAATAAAATAAAATAACGACTGCTGGTGATGACATGGGGAAAAAGAAAACTTTGTGCTGCACTGCTGGTGGGAATGTAAATTATACAGCCACTATGGGAAACAGAATGGAGTTCCTCTACAAACTAAAAATAGAACTACCATATGATCCAGCTATCCTACTCCTGAGTATATGTCCAAAGGAAATGACCTAGGCATGATGGCACATGCCTGTAATCCCAGCACTCAGGAAGCTGAGGCAGGAGGACAGCTTTGAGTTCAAGGCCAGCCTGGGCTACATAGTGAGTTAAAGACCAGCCTGAACTAGATAGTCAAAGCTTGTCTCAAATAATCATAATCATAATCATAATGATAAAAGGGAAATGAAGTAATTGTACAAAAGAAGTATCAACACATCCATGTCCTTGCTTACTGAGGCACACTATTCAGAAAAGCTAAGATACAGAATCAGCCTACATGCCAATCAACGAATGAATGGATAATTAGCTGGGCATGTTAGTGACAGCACACCTGTAATGCCAGCACCCTGGGAGGCCGAGACAAGTCATTAAGTGCCTGGCCAATTTAGTGACTTAGCAAAACCACCTCTCAACATAAAAAGTGCTGGAGATGTAGCTTGGGCAGAGGCCTTGGGTCCAATCCCCAGTACTACAGATAGATAGATAGATAGATAGATAGATAGATAGATAGATAGATAGATGATAGATAGATAGCAGATTAAAAAATATGGTGTCTATGCACAGTGGAGTATTATTCAGCCATAAATAAGAATGAAATGCTGTAATTTGCCACACAATGGATGGAACCGAAAGACCTCATGTGAAAGCTAAAAAAAAAAAAAAAAGAGAAAGATCTGAAAGTAGAAGAAGTGAGAAGGATGTATAAGAGAGGGAGGCAGTGTGTCCCATTAATTTTTACAATCAATATGTATTAATAATGAGTAAATTCTGACTCAAATCATGGCTAAGCTGCAGATCCCTCACACTGCTGTTTGGCACTTCCTTACCTTCAAAATGTAGATGACCTACCCTGGACAAAGCTAGGAGAAAAATTCTCCCCTACTAAGTCATTGTCTAATTGTACATAGCTAATCCAGTGACAGAGTGTATCCTTAAGAACTACCATCAGCAGACCTTCCTGTTTCAACACAGATCCTAATTGTACATCATAAGAAACTCATCTGAAACTGACTTAATCAAGAAAAGGAATGTGTTGCTTCCTGTAAAAGCAAGCTAGTTTTAGGCATAGCTTGATCCAGAGGACAGGTTTTCTCTCTCTCTCTCTCTCTCTCTCTCTCTCTCTCTCTCTCTCTCTGCTCATCTGTCTCTCTCTGTCTGTCTCTCTGCCTGTCTCTCTCATATGTTGATACCCCTGACCCCCTTAAACAATTACTTCTTTATTCACATATATTCACCTACCTTGGGCCAGGTACCGATCCAGTGCTGGAGATTTATCAAACATCCCTTATCTTGTACCTAAAATATCACTAGAAAAAAATGCAAAGAACAAATAACTGTGGTCACCTTTGAGCTGTAGAATGAGCTGGGTGAGAGACAGCTTCTCATTCAAATCTAAGAAGAGAGAGGTCTTGGCATGGACACCCAAGATTTAGAGCGTGTGTCCATTTTTTGACTCACTTATCTTGGCTTGCAAGAGTCAGACCCCATATGCAGTCATTTTTTGCATGACCAAGAGAGGAGATAAAGGGGAAATACCTTCCAGTTTGGTGCCCAGAGAGACTTTGGAGTCAGGATCTCTGAAGAAGTGGGCACCCAGGAGCGCAGCGGGGAGCCCCAAGGCCTTGGAGAGGAGAGCTGGCCGAGGCCAGGCAGCTGCCCTGAGGTCCCTCACATCCGTCACCCACAGGTAGAATGGCAAGCAGAAGCATTTGTGCCTCCAAGGCTGTCCTGTCCTTTTGACACCTATGATCTCGGGCTCACTGTAAAGAAAAACCATGTTTCTATCCAGGCCTAGATCAAGATCAACCATCAACACAACCGCAAGCCAGGGTGCTTTATTACTGCAGGGCTTTCTCAGGCCAGTGTCCCGTTTAGGGAAGACAGTACCGCAGTCAAGGTGCAGGCCGAACCCAAGAGCCTTTGAACCATCACCTTTAAAGGACAGCAGCTTTCTTCCCTAATATAACGTCACTTGGAAGCCACCTCCAAGGTGTCTTAGAAATCACTGAGGGAAAACTCCTCTGGGTTGAAGACCAGAAATAAGCCTGCAAATTCATTTCTAACAGTGGCCCACCTACCCTAAATTTCCATGCAGTGTCAGGCAAAGTGACAAAATGCTCCCTGGCCACACCACTGTGACTCTGGGGACCAGCTCCTGCCTGCACACTCCAGGAAGGAGGAAAACATCTGCCCCAAGCAAGGCTCCCAGGCCCGGGAAGTGGTCTTCTCCCTCAGAATTGTCCCTGCTCCCTCATTTAGAAAGGGACACTTGCCATTCTCTAGAAGGTATTTTAATGCTAATGTGTTTAGTCAAAAAGAGGAGCCCAAACAGATGTGGGCCATTTGGCAGGGATGTAGTTCATTTGTTAGCAAGTGCAAAAGGCTGGTTGGCAGGATATTAAATATTACCTTGGCTATTCACAAACACTTCATATTTCAAGAAAGGCAGGGAGGCAAGGGCTGCATCCAATAAATCAGCCATTGTCAAAGAGGCAGAAAGAGGCAAAGATTTGATAAATCTATGTCATTGTGCTGGGAGATCAAAGGCCCTAACATATGTATTTGTGCAACTGGCATTCCGGCAGACAGCTAGAACAGACTGCAGTCTGTGACAGCTGGAGAAAGAAAGAATTAGCCAATTCTAATCTGCAATTAGGTGAGTCTTGGGAGTGGTAGAGGTGGGTGTCAGAGACTGAGTCCTCGAGATGGCCCTACCTGCAGGAGGGAGGCGTGGAGCATAAGTGACAGGGTAGGAAGGGCTCCCTAGAGTTCATGGTGCCACCTGGTCCCTCCACCTGCTCCAAGATAAAAGCCACTTTTGGACAAACACCATCAGTGATGGTCACACAGTCCCCATCCTCTACAAATGAAATGTGTTGACTGTTGCACCCAGCAGGAGGCCAGGGTGGCAAGCCCAGGTTGAGGAGGGTCCCAGAGTAGACTAGGACTTTCTGGGTTCCATGCTGCCCCTTGGCACCACAGGTCTCATTTTCTCTGGCCATTTCTCCACTGTCTCATTTCTCTGTCCCTTTCTTTAACATTTGCATTCACCTTGCCTTCTCGCCAGCCTGTTTTTCAGATGGGTCATATTCTGATAAATTGGAGCCACTTGAATTACTAGAAAGGCCCAGACAACTCCTTTTAATAGCTCCTGTCACCACACCAAAAGTGTCCACCACATGACCTCAATGTGGACATGTCCCTTCCAGGTGGCCACTGTTTAAGGCATGTGTGTGTTTAAGGCATGCATTCAATAGGATAGTTCAGATGAACTTAGGATGGAGATTGAGGTAATACATAGAGCTGGGAAGCTGGGGAAGGCTCGCTTCAATATAAGCAGACCCTACACAGTGCATAGCTCTGGAGATAGGCTGGGCTGCTTTTTCTAAAAAAGAGCATGGCACTCCCTTCTTACCTAGTGTATCTGTCACCTTCCATCACTGGGACAAAATACCTGACGTAAGTCAACCTAAAAGAAAATATATATTTTGGCTCATAGTTTCAGAGGTTTCAGTCCATGATCATCTATCTGGCTCTGAGGCAGAATCATCATGGTGAAAGGGCATAGCAGAAGACAGCTGCTCACCTTATGGCAGCCTGAAAACCAAAAGAGCAACAGCCGGAGAGGAAGGGACTGGGGACAGGATATACACCCTTTCAGGTCATGCCCTAGTGACCTACTTCCTTCACTTCTCATTATGTGCATAAGCACCACCATCTCTTGACTGAGTTTCTCCAACAGCTCACTTGGCTTTCAACCTTGTCTCCCTGTGGTCCATTTTTGACACCACAGGTAAAGAGATAATTTAAAATCAAAAGTCAGACCATATTACTCATCAGCCCTGCACCCTACAATAGTTCCCCATCTCATTTGGCATACAAACCTCTCCATGATAAATTTCCCATATCTATCTGACCACATTCCCCAAGACTCTCCTCTTTCTGTCTATACTTTAACCACACTGGATTTTCTTTCCTTTTGCCACAGAAAGCAGCAACATTTAATGTGATGGGTATTGTGGTGGATTGATTGGTGGTCAGTTTGAGCAGGAATACCCAGCTGAACTGAGTCAATGTGGCTCTGGGTGTAGAATATCCACCTGAGGATTGTTGCCAGAATGGCATAAGAGGAGAATGAGAGGGAAAGATTGTATGTTGCTTATTTCCCAGAAGATTTCTTGTGGCTGGTTTTCCTGGTATGAACTCAGCTTATTCTCATTGGAGGAGGAACTCAGGTCCTCACTTTCACAGGAGATGGTTGCTGTTTTCTTTGTGGGAGCTCTGGTCTTTGCTTTTGTTTTGAGCATTTATTCCTGGCTCCAGTGCACATTCCATAACCTCATGGCACAGATCCTTCACCCTGCTGGTACAGACTTTCTAGCCTCTACCACTGGGCTGTTGGGGCTTTCTGGTGCAGATCCTTGATATAGATAGACTTGCATGAGACATTGCCATTGGCTCTAGGCCTCCAGCAGGACTCATGTGGGACACTGCTGTGGGACCCAGGCCCTCAGCTGGATTCTTTGGGTCTCTAGTGCTCAGACAGATCTCTTGCACTCTTTGACATTTGACTTTTTGGTGAACATTATAAGATAATTCTATAAATTTATGTGTCCTGTATTAAATCTATTCCCTTGCAAAGCACTAACACAGCTACTGAATTAGCTTGGGTGCTGCAGTCCAGGGACTGTAGCAGAATACTCAGCTCAATTTTGTCACTCACAAAAAGGATTTTTAAAATGTTTTAGCTAGGATGGGCTAGGTTCTGCTACCATAGCAAGTAGCCTCCAAAACTACTCATGTATATATATAAAATCATATGTAAGATTTTACTCAAATCAGATGCCCACACAGGTGAGTTGAGGTTTCTACTGTATGTATCGGCTCCAGTGCCCAAACTAATTAAAGTAACCACCATTTTAAATGTTGCTGCTTTCTGTGTGGTATGGCAAAAGGAAAGAAAAACTTAGAAATTCTCATTCTGTCAGTTAAATACTCCAGTTTACTTCTACTCAAATGTCTCACCCAGTCACAAGGGGCAAGCATGTGTATTAGGGATTCTTCTGTCTATGATTGGGACATCTGAAGTATGTGTCATATTGTAGTATAGTGGTGGGTTAAATGTCACATTTGGTATATTGGTATATTGGAATTTTGCCCGTAAGATTATCGAAGCTAAGAGCTTTTTCAAAAACCTGCTGACAGACAGAAATACAGAACTCATACAAAACCTAACTCAGAAATTGTTAAATATCCTAGTTATGCCCATTCTTAAGGAACTATTTTACCATCAAAGAAATGTCTGATTACCCTTATCCGTGTGGATTGCCTTGAGTTCTTTATTCATAATGAAAAGCTGCTCCAGTCCCACTGTGATTCAGATTTGTAAACTGTTACAGATCTAACAATAACAACAAACATAGTTGTGATATTATATATGACCCTCACTCTGGAGCTGAAATACCAGGGAAGGCAACTTTTGTTAGTCAAGGACCAACATTTGGCCTCAATTGAATGCATACACTGGCCATTAGATATCCACCCTGTGTCCATTCTGTTCCAAGTGAGTAGGCTCCTAATCCAGCCATTGTGAGCCCATTTCATTGGCAATCAATTGGTTTAGGGGCAGACACAAGACTTGGCCCAGGCTGTTAAGACTTGTGTAGAGTGTGCTAGGCAGCATCTGGGAAAGGTCTCTTCATTTGGAGGGAACAGGGTACCTCCTCTTGCTCTGGGGATGTGGTATCTGGATGGGATACCTGTAACCATGGCAAAGGAGACCAGAGCAGGGAGACCTAATACAAAACAAAGCTGGAACCTCTGGACTTACAGGTTTTTGTGATAATATATCATTGCCTTATTCTTTAAAACAATCTGAGTAGGGCTTTCAGTCCTTGGCAGCCAAAAGTATCCTAATCGACATCATGAAAGGGGATTGCAAGGCACTTTACGCATCTTCCCATAATGCATACTATTTTTGCAAGTTACACCTGGAAACCCCAAGCAGTATGCCCCAGAAGTCCTGATCCAGATGCCATTTTTACAGCCAGGACACAATATCACAAAGGACAGTAATTACAGATGGGTAGACAGCTTCCTCCAAGTAGCGCTGGGTGGAAAATGCTGAACCATTTGGCTGATCTTCACCAAGGCGATCACAGGCCAGTGCTCACCATCTGTTATATTAACTATTGCCCATAATCTTGATTTATAGAAAGCCTACTAGGACTTTGCCACCTAATTGCTCTGGATGGATCTAAAATGTTCACTTCAATTATTATAATTCCTGGTATCCAGATGGATGGGGCTGGAAGTTTTGCTCAAGAGATAAGGGAGGAGGGGATAGATCTGGGGCCTCTTTCTCAATCTGAAGTGCCAAAAGGTATTCACAAAGTGCAAGGACGTTGATAAGCTTAGTTTACTTGGTTATAAATCTCTTTTTTCTGATGACATGGGTCACAGCTTCCTTGGGTGCATTTTTGGTCTTAGAACAGGATTTACGATCCTTGGCATTATTGACATTCTGGATAAAATACTTCTTTGCTTGGGGCAGGGGTGCTGTCCTGTGTTTTATAGGATTATAGCAATATCCCTGTCCTCTACCCAAGTAGCAGCTTCAGTTTTGAAAACAAGAATGTGTCTATATGTTACCAAATGTCCCCTGGGGATGAAATCTATCTTAGAATTACTCTCAAATATCTACAGACTTTTTACAAGATCTATTTAGAGAATGCCTTATTTTTCACCAGCAAACTATCCACCATGTTTACTTCGCTAACTGAGCTCTAACTTCCCTGATAAGAGCTAACTACCCATGTGCTACCTCAGTTTACAGACTTTGAATGAAGCTGATGATAACTAGGTACCCCAGAAGACACGTAACATGGGATTGATCAGTGGGCGTACACACCCTAGCCACAGTGGGTGTACATCCAGTTTTGGACTGGTCATGTGCTCTACTTCATGATTTTGAGAGTCATGTTTAGGACTTTGACTTGAACTGTGGAACAACACTTGTGATAATATAAGCCTGGGATTGCTGCTGCCACCTTGCCACCCTACCACCTGGCCACCCCGCCACCCCGGGCAGGAAGTATCTGTGGGAAAGCAGCCAACACAGAAGAAAGTAAAACAAAGAGAAGGGAAAAGACTAATTCCTGATGTCGTCATTTGACCTCCAAGGCCAGCTAGGTCTTTCCCTGGACTTTTCATTTACGTGAGCCAATCAATTTATTTTGTACTTAGATAATTTGGATTTACGTTTCTCTTACTTGCAAAGAATCCTTACTGAGATGTAAGGGTGTTGACCTGTTTGTAGTCTACAAGTCTGCTCCACCTTCACATTATACATAGCCTTTTTTTACATGAGGGTAATAGATTATCTGGAAAGTTATACTTCTTGTCTTCTGGTTTCCCTTCTACTGTAGTTTGGACCTTTCTGGGGGAGGTGCCAGGGATCAAACTCAGGGCCTTACACTTGCGAGGCAAGTGCTCTACCACTTGAGCTAAATCCCCAACCCACTGTGTAGCTCGGATCTTAAATGTCCCTCAAAGCCCATTTGTTGAAAGCTTGTTCCCAGAGTCACTACTAGGAGGCAGCAGCAGCTTTAAGTGGTGGGGCCTAGTCTGGTGTCTTCTAGTCACTGGGGGAATTCCCTTGAAGGGCATAGTAGCACCCCTTCCCCTTCCTCTCCTCTCTCTTTCACATCCTGTTTACAAGTTGAGCAGCTCTGCTCTGCCACATGTTCCCCACATGCTGCCTCACCCCAGGCCCAAAGCAACAGGGCCAACCAACATGACTGAAATGTCTAAGACTGTGAGCCAGCATAAAACTTTCCTCTTCAGGTTGATTATCTCAAGAATTTTGTTATTGTAATGGAAGACTGATAAACATACCTCCCTTTAAGAAATTCTCAAGGATGGTTAGGGAGTGAAGGATGAAGCTGAACACAGGTAGAGGAGGAAGTAGGACATTTCTCTGGAGAATAAACACATCTTATATGTTGACTTGACTGAACCATGGGGAGCCGAGGTATCTGGTTAAACATTATTCTGAGCATGTGTGTGAGGGTGTTTCTGGATGAGATTAAAGCTAAATCAGAGGTGCCCCCTCCCCACCCCGGTGGTCCTCATCCAATCCACTGAAGGGTGGAAAGGAACAGAAAGGTGAAGTAAAAGGGAGATTTGCCTGTCGAGTGCTTGAGCTTGTCCTGATTTTGGACTTGGGCTTAGACTGGAATTTCTATTTTCAGCTCTCCTACTTCTCTGACTGAGACTGAAACTACACCATTGGGTCTCCAACTTGTCAACTGCTGATTTTAGGACTTCTTGGCCTCTGTAACCACATGAGCCCATTCCTTAAAATAAATCGTGTGTGTGTGTGTGTGTGTGTGTGTGTGTGTGTCCCATGGGTTATGTTTCTCTGGAGAACTCAGACTAACGCAAGTGTGTTTTGGCAGAACAAGTGAGTAAGGAAGAAATCTGTGCCTAACCCTAATTCAAGCTTTCTCTCCTCTACTTGTTCATACTTCTCCAAAGTTGAGGAGGCCACCCTGTTAATTAGCTTTTCCCACTTCACTGAGAAGGGGTCATGTGGTTTGGAAAGTTTCAGTGGAATGAGTAGGACATGTGGACACAAAGCTTTAAAGAATTTTAATAGCCTTTATATTGGGGATGAGATTGGTAACTTTTGGGTTTTCTTTTAGAGGCACTTTTTATGTCTTTGTATCACATGTCTATGTGACCAGAACTGCCCGGAAAGAAGTTGCCTATGATGAAAAATAAAATGAACATATTTACGTGGAAGTTTTGGGGGTTGTTTTCAGAGCACCGTCTTTATTTGTGGGCTCTGGGAAGCTGGTGTTACATTTAGAAGACTGGTGGTTGTACATAAAATCTGAAGTAGTTTAGCAAGATAGCTCCAGGAGAAATCCCTATTGCTTGGGTATGGGGGGCCATCTGGTCTCCATGAGATGATTGTTTCTGCTTGAGGCAGTCAGAGTTTTATGGAGATTCTGCTGGAATCCAGGGTGACCTCAGGTTTAGGACAATGACTGGATACTCGAAGCACTAACTTGTAGTTGACTGTCCCTGTAAAGCTCATATCTTGATGTCCTCAGTCTTGAAGAGGGATAAATAGGATGTGTAAATTCAGAACTAAACAACCCTATTTCACCCATTTTTAGACAGACACTCCCTAAATGACTAATATGCTATATGTGGAGCTGGAAGGGGATTTGACCCAAAGTTTTAAGGTAATAAAGGAGACATACAAAATGAAGACCAAGTTTTGTTCTACTTTAGTTACCTATTGGGCATCTGTAAGTCTAAATGAAGTCACTTTTTTTAAAATCAAAAACTACTTTTAAGTCCTTGACTGTCTCAAAAGAAAACAGAAACCATACTTTTAATGAATAACAGGTTAAGGACCCAGAAGTTTGTTTTCTGTCCTTATGGAGGTCTCTCTGTCATAACCAGCTAAATCAGAGGTTCCCACAACCCCCTCCTCAGGTTTGATAATTTGCTAAAATATCTAACAGAGCACAGAAAGACAGTTTATGCTTTATTATAAAAAGCTATACAACTTAGGAACAAGCAAATGAAAGAGGTGCTTAGGGCAAGGTATGAGGAAAGGTCACAGGGCCCCCATGCCCTCTCTGGACACATCACCTCCAGCACCTCCTGTGTTCCCCAATCTGCAGCTCCCTGAGCCCTGTCCTTTTGGGTTTTTATGGAAGCTTCGCTATGTAGGTATGATTGATTATATCACTGGCCACTGGTATTTAAGTCAGTCTCTAGACCTCCTCTCATCCCCCGACATTTGTGTATGTGTTGCTGAGGTGCTGAAAAATGCCAACCCTCTAACCACATGGCTACCAGGTGGCAACCAGGCCACCAGGGCCTGCCCCCATTCCTACGGGTTGCCCAAAAGTCACCCTATTCACTAAATTGAAAGGTGCTTGTTAGGAATAAACAAAGATATTCCTTTTATTTTGAGGATTGTCTTCACTTAGGAAATTATGAGAGTCTTAGGAGTTCTGCCCCAGGAACAAGGACAAAGGCTGTATGTATATTTCACGTTATAAATCACAACTTCATACCTCTGCAGTGTGCTGCCTCCCTGAACTTTTAGTTTGACTGATTCTGCTGAATTGCCCAGTTGTTTTGGCCTTGTGTAGATACAGTCAGAGGCTATGACGCAGAATAAGATATTCAAAAATAATCCTTATTCCTTAAGTGTAGGGTATAGGCATTTATGTGCATGCACGCACGTGCGCACAGGGGTGTGTGTGTGTGTGTGTGTGTGTGTGTGAAAATGACTGGGTTTCCTTGTTTGGATTACTCACTCTCCTAATCATCCGGCCCTATTTCTCTCTATATGTTACATTTATGATCCCTCCACTATTATAACTTCATAGAACAATGCTTTCTAAAGAGGACCCATACTGGTTTTTTTTTTTTTCTTCTTAAAATCTTTGTTGTGGGGCTAAAGATGTAATTCAGTGGTAGACAGTTTACCCACCATGTGTGACACTTGTGGTTTAGACCTCGAATGACTCCAAAACTCTCATGCATGCAGACACAGGGTTTTTAGGAGGTGACTGGATCATGAAGCTACTATACTCATCAGTGGATTCACCCACTGATGAGTTTAGTAGTTAAGTGTGCTGTTAGGAGGTGAAGCCTGGTTAGAAGCAGGAATCTCCATTCCTGGTTCCTCTCTTTTCTCTCTTCTTCCTGGCTGCCATGATGTGAGTAGATTTCCTCCATGCCAGGCCTTTCCACCATGTGTTTCTGCGTTTGAGCTTGCCAATCATGGACTGAAATGGTGAGTCAAAATAAACCTCTCCTTTAAATTGAGGATGTTGGATATTGTGTCCAAGGAATGAAAAAATGACTAAGAGAGAGACCTTGGGTTCCAGCCCTAATGCCACAAAAACAAAATGAAACAAAACAAACCTTAGTTTTGCATTTAATACATCATATTTCTGTCCTTGTTTTTCAAAGGAAAGTATTTGCACCTCAGGGCATCCAACAGTGCCTGCTATTGATCTTATTTATAGAATGGACCCTCAAATTTCCTCCATGCATACCCCTAAATTCTCTTGGATCCTCTTGCAAGAGCTGTGGCTATCTAACAAGCCCTTGCTTCCTCCCCATCTGTATAGACAGTCCCTGACTTACAATGGTTCGACTTACAATGGTCAACTTTACAATGATGTGAAGGTGACAGGCATTCAGTGGAAAGTGAAATTAACACTGTGAAATTTGATCTTTTCCCTGAACTAGTGGTAGGCAGTACAACACTCTCTCATGATATTGGGCAGTTAGAGCAAGCTGCAGCTCCCAGTGGGCCACAAGATCAAAAGCAGAAATAACTGTGTACTGTGTGGCCAAGCTAGGATGTTCCATAGGTATTTAATACATTTTCAACTCACATTTTCAATTTATGATGGCTTTGTCAGGAGATAGTCCCACCATTATTTGAGTGGCATCTGTATTAGTTTCCCAGGGTTGTTGTAACAAATTACCAAAACGGGGGAGCTTAAAATGACAGAGATTTGTTCTCCTAGTACCAGAAGTCCAAAATCAGTATCACTGAGCCAAAATCAAAGTATCCATAGGGGCGAGCTCCCCCCGGAGGCTCCTAGGGGAGAATCTTTCCTTGCTTCTTCCAGCTTCTGTGGCCCCAGGTAATCCTTGGCTTGTGAGACCCATATCACTCCATCTCTGCCTGCTTTGTCACATTTCGTTCTTTTTAGTGTGTGTATGTGTATGAATTTTCCTTCTCACTCTTATGTAAAGGTATACACCCTCAGAACCCACACAAATAATCCAGTATAATCTAGAGTTTCAAATTCCTTAACAAATCACAACTTTTACCGTATAATGCAATACACATAGAGCATAGGCATAAGAACTTTATATTTGGGGGGACGTTTTCAGCCTGCTACAGACAGTCCAATTGAAGGAGCATGTACAGGTGTCTGTGTTTGTTCTAGCCAACATTATCTTCCAGGCCATAGCTTATAGGATCAGAAGACTCCTGATGCAGGAAAAGCAGTCTCGAACTGGATGTATCAGGGGCCCAGTTTCAAACTGATAAGAAAGAGAGTCTGTTAGCAGCTAGGAGCCACATAGTTAACACAGGCAGACCCTCCTGCACCCAGGGAGAGGAAAGCCTTCTCCTTGGTTCTAGGTTCTCTGGTTCTAGTTCCTGCTCAGAACTTTATCCTGGAAAGTCATGACATTAACTCTTACGTCTTAAAAAAAAAAAGAATTTAAAGTGGTTTAGGTTAACTGTTATTCTTTGCAATCTAACGAATAACCCAAACACTCCATTTCTTCTTTGACATAACCTTGATGGAGGCCCTCATTCCATAGAAGGTAAACTGTCATTGACCTTCAACCTCTTTCTACTTCTTCAAGCTCCTTGCCCTGAAGCATCCCCAGTGGCATCAGGTCTCACAGCAATCTTACAGGAGGTACATTAATGAAGAGAAAGATCCCTCTTCCTCACCAAGATCCTACTAGTATTACCTGAAATTCAAGCCATTCACCTGTTCAAATTTTGCCAACTAATCACTGCTATCATTCCCTTCCATCAGAACTCATCTCCACCTCTTGGATAATTGCAACCCTATATTTATCTTTCTTTTTCTCTTTATATCCCCTGCCATAATCCTCATTGACAACAGCATCCATTTTTAATGAACTGGTGGCTCCCTTTGATCTTGCAGTGCTCAGCCTCCCAGCCTTCTTTGATTTCCACCTCCCTTTCCTATCTGCCACCCCCAGGCAGGGCTGCACCTTAGACCTTGCTCTTGCATCCACCCAGGACTGGAGGAAGAGTTGGACTGGACACGAATTTCATCCACCTTCATTTTTTTTCTACTGCTCTCTTCTTTGCCTCTCTTTTCATGGACACCTGTGCCTTGACATACTTTGTATGTTAGTACACTAGGGCTGCTATAACAAATCATCGAACACTAGGTGGCTTAAAACAATGGAATTGATTCTGCAGTCTAGAAGTTTGAAATCAATGTGTAAGCAGGATCATGCTCATTCTGTTGGCTCCAGGCTTTCCTTGGTTTGTGGCAACAACTCTTCAGTCCCTCCCACTGCCTACACATGACCTTCCCTGTGTCTTTTTCTTTCATATTATAAGAACACTTATCACTAGATTTTGAGTCTATCCTAATCTGAGAAGGTCTTTTTTTTTGCAGGGGGATGCGGTTCGGATTTTTGAGACAGGGTCTCGCTATATAGTCCAGGCTGGCCTTAAACTCACAGTGTAGGCCAGGCTGGCCTCACACTCATGGGGACCCACCTGGCCTCAGCCTCCCACATGCTGGGATTACAGGTGTGTGCCACCACATCCATTATAGAATGGTCTCATTTTAAAATCCTTTCCTCAATTATATTTGTAAAAATCCTTTCTCCAAATAAGGTCACATTCAGTTGTTCTGCGTGGTCATATCTTTTGGAGGCCCATTCAAACCACGGCATCTCTCCATCTCTCCATTTTCAAATTTGAAAGGCACAATACCCTGTAGGATATGGGATCTGGTTTCTTGAATAGACAACATGGTTCCTTCCCCAAACGAAATACTTTCATCTTACCCAGCTGACCACTTTAACCCACCAGCATCATCACCCTAGGCTTTTACATCCTCTCAATCTTCTACATTGCTTGTCAGTCAGACCCAGATATCTTCTTTGTCCTACTTTCTTATTTAATAAAATATATATAAGATTTACAATTTTTAACTATACGATTCATTGACATTGAGTACATTCACAATGCTATATAACCATCACCACCATTTCCAAAACTTTCCCAGTGTTTAAAACAGGAAATTTGTATTTATTAAATTATTATTTAGTAATACTCCCTATTCCTGCTTATCCCAAACTAATGACAACTTCCCTTCTACTTCCTATCTCTATGAACTTGTCTATTTAGGTATTTTATGTAAGTGGATTCTCACGCCATTTTTCCTTTCATCCTAGCTTATTGCATTTAGCATGATGTTTTCAAGGTTTATTCATATTTCTGTTTGGTTTGGTTCTTTTTTATAATTTCCTTCTCTTCAATGACCTTCACATTTGGTTCACACATTATTTCTCTGCTTTCTTTTAGTTCTTTAAAGTTTAAGCATATTTAAGAGTGTCATTTTAAAGCCCTTGTGAAATAAATCTGATTTCTGTGATTTCTCATGGACAGCTCCTGTAAATTTACTTTCTCTCTTTGAGTGAGCCATATTTTCCCATCTCTTTGTATGCTTTGTGACTTTTTAAAATGAAAACTAGATGTTTAACTATTATTACACTGTAATTCTGGAGATCTTGTTCTCTGCCTTCCCCCACATTTTCTGGTAGGTTTTGTTTGTTTGTTTTAATTTTTGTTCATTTGTTTTAATTGTTGAAAGCTATCATTGTCTATTTATGTAAAACTTTTCCAAGTCATTTTTGCAAAGATCATTACTTGTGTATAGCCATTGAAGTCTCTGTTCTTTTTGTTCTGTTTAGCCAATGTTTTGGTAGGGATTTCCTTGAATGACAGAAAGCAAAACAAACAAACAAGCAAGCAAAATATACATGCACACAAAACATACACGCACACAAAACATACCTGCACACAATGCACACATGCACATAGAATCAGGTGGGAAAGCCACACCCACTCAGTCTTTGCATATTAGCTTGGTTCTGGGGTGCTCCTTCTGCACTCAGCTAGGCGTACACTAAACCTAGGGATTAGCCTCAGACAAAATCTTAAAATATTTTTCTTCTTTATCAAGCATACATCTTGCCCTGGGCATATGCATGGCACTAAGTTCTCCCACATACCTGGCAGCTGTTGATACCCTAATTTCTCAAGAATCTCACAGCCCAGGCATCTCTTAATCCATAATCTCTGTTCTCAGGCACCTGTGGGTTGTTAGCTTGCTGTCTCAGTAACTCTTTTCAGCTCTGGGACACAATACCCAACATCTGCAACTTAAAGGATGAGAGGTTTATTTTGGCTCAAAGTTTGTAGAGGTTTCAGTCCATAGTCTGCTGGCTCCAAAGCAGGAGAACATGCACAGGAGAAGGGCAGAGCTGTTCATGACATGGCATCCAGGAAGCAGAGTGAGCGAAGGGAGAAGCAGGAACGGATAAACCCTTTCGGGCCACGCCCCAGCAACTCATCTCCTCTAACCAGACCCCACCTCCTAATAACAAATCGGCAATAGATTCATGAACAAACTAATTCACAGATGATTGTCATGCCCCCATCATCCAATCACCGCCCCAAAACCCCACCTATGAGCACATGAGGCTTTGGGGGACAGCTAAATATAGACTATAACATTTCCCCTTATAGCTTCATGACAGTATGCATTCTTCTTCAAGAGTTTCATGTGAAGTGAGACAAAGATGAGTGCCCTGCATCTGTCCTTCAAGTGTTCCCTAGCAAGTTAGAACTGACATGCACAACAATACGCAAATGAGATCTGCACTATTCCCTCTGGTTCAGAGGCCCAGGCCCCAAAGCTGGAACACAGATGCTGCTGCTTACAGATCAAGACTGTCACTGGGTGGGGAGGTCTGAGAAGAAGCAAGTGAAACACCACAAACATTTTCCTACCATTTTCAAGATGGTCTCACTATTATTGTTGTTATTCTCATTGTTAGATATTCAACTGATTAGTGTTGACTTTTGACCATTTTCCAGACTTCTGACAAAGTTGGTGCTATATGTTTCTCCTTTCTGCTTCAGTGTTTCTGTGGAGGAACAAGAGCCTGGAGCATTGTAGTTTACCACACTGTTCTGCCTTTCAATCTAGGTTTGCCACTCCTTCATGTGAAGGAGACAGATGGCATTTTCTGAGTACCTCCTATGTGACTCTAAGCAGAAGAGATATTGGAGTAGATGGCATAGACACAATCCTCGTCCACATAGCTTCTCTTCTAGTGGAAGAGACCAGTTAACAAGTAACAAAGACAATTGCAAGTTCTGATGGATGTCATGAAAGGTGGGGGGCTAACAGAATATTGGAATGACTGAATTGGCATTTTTCTGGGGTTTCAGGAAGGGAAAACCTTTCTGGACTGGTAATATCTGAGACCAGTGGGTGAAAGGAAAAAGCAATGTGAAGACTGAGGACAAAAATGCAGACAAACATGCTGGTGGACTGAAAGGCACCGTGGAAATGTAGGAGTATAAGGAGAGGAGTATATGAGATGAAGCAGATCTAGATAGTGGCTGCAGGCCATCTGAAGTTCAATAGGAAGTTGTATGTTAAGCAGGGAAGTGACACTACCTGATTGGTTCTTTAACAGTATTTGTTGCTGAATGGAGAATTGATTAGAGGGTAAAATTACAGAAACAAGGAGGTCAGTAGGAGGGTACTTGTAATAATCCAAGAGAGATGCTATGTGGTCTGGACTAAGATAGTGGTAGTAGAGATGAAGATTTTTCTCTGGAAATATATATAAGCCTCTAAGTAGGAGTAGAGCATGTGAAGTGTGGTTCAGAAATAAGAAGAGTGGGCTGGAGATGTAAATTGGGGAGCCACTAAACCACAGCTGATACGTCCACAAGAATTGATAAGACCACCTAGGGAGAATATGTTAAAAAAAAAAGTGGAGAGGACCTCAACCTAACTCTTAGAGGCTAAGCAAAGGAGGAGAAGCAACAAAGAACTGCCAAACATTAGCTAGGCCCTAAAATGTATCTAGATCAGACCCCCTGAGGCTAGATTCACTAAGACAAACTTGCCCCCCAAATTGCTCAATGGAATCTAATTGCTTGAATCATTAGTTAGATAGTATCTGTGTTTGTATTGAGGAGTCACTGAAGCCAAAGGCAGATGGAAGGTCATGAAAAAGGTTGGTAAATCCTTTCTGGAAGGAGCAAACAGATCCCCAAGGCCTCTTCCAGATCTGTGCTTTTTTTGATGCTAACCTGCTGTGCAGAAATTATTCAGCCTTCTTCACTCCCTTCATGAAATAGGTATTTGTTTCTGAGTCTCCAAAATGGGAAGGGAGGACAGGTAGAGGGGAAGAGATTCCTTGCACAGCTCCCTCAATTCCCACCTACATTCCTTTCATGTACATGCATTGAATGAGAATGTTGTTTTCCCTTTTATAATGAATATTCACCTGTGTAATATCTACACTTAATGAGACCAAGATTATTCTGTGGATCATGAGTTATATGAAAGCATGGATTCTGTTTCTTTTGTTTCCACTTGTGTCTGTATTGCTAGCCCAGTGTCCAGATCACAGATTAGCCAAATAAATGAATGAATGAATGAATGAATGAATGAATGAATTTATGAATACATGAAGTCTTTGAGCCAGTGGAGGATCTAGAAACTCATTGTCTTTAGACTCTCGAGGGTCTGAAACAGGTCATAAACGGATATTATCTGTGAGTATTTCAACGGACATTGAATTAGTAGTCTAATGCAATAACTCAAGGTGTTTAATCTCTTTAATTACTTGGAGAAACAATAATTCGTTGGCCACTTACTGTAGATCTAGGACTGTGCCAAGCACTAGGGGCAGGAGTGGAGGAGGGTTTAACAAAGAAAAGGACGAGTTAGTTGCTGGGTGGTGAGCTAAGATATATTGGTACAGAAGGAAGGAAATCAACCATGCAGGAGAGGAGTGGTCATTAAGGGTGGCTTGCACATCACCCTAAGGGAGGACTCATGGGTCCAGAGGATCTTGTGTGGTAGAATAGAGGCCCTGCTGCAGTGTAGATGATCCTCTACAACTCACATGCCTTTGCTGAAAAGAAGCCTTCCTTCTATTAAAAAAAGGAGTGTTGAGACTATGCATACAAAAATCCTTTTGACCTCACCGTTGTCATTTCTTCTTTGTCATCAGGAACTATCTTGAAGAAGCAAACAAGGACTGTGTAGTCCAGAGGTCGGAGGCTGGAATTCCACAGGCCTTGCCTTCAGTGCAGACTTATATTTGTCTCAAACGACTAATGGCCCCATGGCTGTTTTCACATTTGTAACACTGAAAACCAGCTCACATTTAAAATGCAGGCAGTTTTATGTAAAATTATAGTTTTCAAGGCTTTGTTTTTACTCATTAGAAGATCTGATAACACTGAGCAACACAAGGCCTACAGGAGGTCAGGGCTGCACTCCTCTTCATCTCAGGCCTCACTAACTGATTCTTACCTGGCCCGTCCCTGTCTGTGGAGAAAGTTTCAAAGCAGGCAGAGGGAGCAGGTGGGGTTCAAAGGTTTTCCTGCAGGCCTGGGGGAATCTCAATGGGGGTGGGAGTTTGGAGAGTACCCTCCAGTGGGGTGGAAATGTGTTGGGGTTCTCACCCTTCTCTCTACTTCTGAGCTGAGTATTGGAGAATCACAAGCAACAACACAGAGCATCACATGGGGCAGGTGAGAGGTGTGCAGGGTTTGCCTAAGTAGTGATGAAGAGCCATGTCCATTTGACACCCATATGGACCTGGCTCTGCCTGAAGCCATTTACAAGCCTTATCAATCCCATTTTACAGATGCAAGCTGAGACACAGTAAGATTAACAATTTTCCAAAGAGCCCCAAGAGCGTAAGTGATGGAGTGACAGTCTCACTCCAGGTGAGAACCATAGGTGTCCACAGCCAATGACCCCTGGAAGCTTTCAAGTGGTCAAGTACCAGGCAGTAAGAGGGGCAGGTGAGCAAGAGTGATCTGAACAGGCAGAGAAGGGCCTGGGGGCTACACACTAGTTGAATTAATGATAATGGCCTGAAAAGAAATTTCCAGCAAAGCACTTTTACTGTTAACCTCCTCATGACAAGTTTTTAAGGAAACCAAATAAGAGCAGTTCTGGATTTTGTAAGTCAGCCTCTTTTTTTGGTAGACTCACATTTGTGCTCTCTGGCCACCAGATAGAAATAGAATTAAAAGTCTGATCATAGCCCCTTGAAGTTTAAAAGCTGGGCTGACTGTGATGAGACAAAGCCTGCCATTCAGTAATGTGACTGGCTCTCACAGATGGCCCATGAAAGTCAGCACTATTATTTAATACTTACACACTTAACTCACCTAAAGTACCAGGCATCCCTATGTCAAATGGGTTTCCCAAAAGCTCAAAGTTAAGGAATTCAGAAAGTGCTAATGGAAGTCAACAGGAGAGTCAGATTCCAAGTAAGACCAAGGTTTCCATAATGCACTTAGCCAAGTGAGGGAGACGGGGCTAGCATTTATGATGGCAGGAAACTCACTTATCTATTACTTCAGCCCGTTTGGAGACTGCTGGGAATTGAAAATGAGCAATAGGTTACAAAGGTGATTTCCAAAGGGAGAAAGAGTGGAAAATGGAAAAGAACAGCCATAAATGAAAGA